>VZRI01003196.1:144922-211557 GCA_013397515.1 Upupa epops
GATGCTATGTGAGACTGTGTCAAATGCCTTACTGAAGTCAAGATAGACCACATTCACTGCTCTGCCATTATCTATCCACCTGGTTATGCCCTCATAAAAGGCTGTCAGTTTGGTCAAGCATGACTTCCCCTTGGTGAAGCCATGCTGACTGTCCCTAATGAACTTCTTGTCCCTGATGTGCCTAGAGACAGCATCCAGGACAGTTACCTGGGTCCTCCTTCTTACCCTTTTTGGAGTGAAATTTGGTAACCTCCAGTCTTTAGGCACCTCTCCTGATCCACGTGACTTAGAAAAGATGACGGAGAGTGGCTTAGCAATGACTTCTGATGTTTCCCTTAGCACACACGAGTGCATCCCACTAGGGCCCATGGATTTATGTACATTGAGTTTGCTCAACACATCCCTAACCCAGTTCTCATCAACCATGGCTGGCTCCTCTTTTTGCCTGACTTCCTCTGGAGCCTCAGCAGTCTGGGGTTTGATACCAGGACAGGTCCCAGAAGTATAGATGGAGACAAAGAGGGTGTTCAGTATGTCTGCTTTCTCTGTATCCTCTGTCTTCAGGGCAGCTCATTCAGCAGGGATCCCACATTCCCCTTTGCTCAGTACTAATGAGGCCTCATCTTGGGTACTGGGTTCAGTTTTGGCCGCCTCAATACAAGAAAGGCATTGAGGTGCTGAAGCAGATCCAAAGGAGAGCAATGAGGCTGGTGAAGGGCTTGGAGGACAGGTCTGAGGGAACTGGCATTTTTTTAGTATGGAGAGAAGGAGGCTCAGGGGAGACCTTACTGCTCTCTACAATTACCTGAAAGGAGGCTGTATAGAGGTGGAGGTTAGTCTCTGCTCCCAAGTCATTAGCAACTGAACAAGAGGAAATGGCCTCAAATGCCAGTGTTGGTTTAGATTAGACAGTAGGAAAAATTTCTTCACAGAAAGAATGGTCAAGTTTTGGAACAGGCTGCTCAGGGAGGTGGTGGAGTTGCTGTCTTTGAAGGTGGTAAAAAAAAAAAAAGGTGTAGTTTCAACCTTAATGATTCTTTGATGATTCTATTCTAAGTTCAACCAATATCCAGTTGGAGAACTGTCTCTATTGCTGTGGGTATTTCCTTTGTGCACTTCAGTGGTATCCAGGTTTTTTATAAATAGTGAGTGAAAAGCAGTTTCCTGGCCTTTCACTCTCTGTATTGGTATAAACATGCTGTTTAGAGTAGGAGATTTAATCTGCTTAACATGTAGTAGGCTGATTTTACTTTTCCTGTCCTAGCAGCCTGTAGCAGTTAAGTTCAAGCGTTTGCATGTTAATAATATAAAAAAGAAAGTTGCATCTTTTACCACCCATCATTTTTTTGTATACAGACTGATGATGCAGTAATGAACCAGTTATGAGAAGGCATCTCTTGAATATATATAGACCCATTTTACAAGTATTGTGCCAAGGTCAGTGAGAGAGAGGTCAGAAGTAGTCCTTAGTCACAAACAGCTGAAACAAACTCTTTCTTTGTGTCTAGAAATTTGGCAGGGTTTTAGGGTTGCTGGGGTTTAGATGGTGAAGTCTGGGACAATGGAAGAGAGCTGACTGTGACTACATAGATTAACTGTGCACAGAAAGTACAGTTTATCTGCTTAACAACCTTTTTTTTTTTTTTTTTTCTGGATGCCCTATAGCCTTGATTTCTGCTTCTTTGGAAAAACAACAGTTACCAGAAAAATACAGGAAAAATCATGTACTGTGGCTAGGAAAGGCACTATATGCCTTTCAGAAGGTGTTGGATTTGACCACCATAGAACATAAGGTCTGAACTGCACAGGGCATCTGGCAATTCTGCAAGGTTCAGTCTGTAGTTTTCCCTCAGCACAGAAGAAATATTAATATTTCAGCAGCAGCATTTTTTGGATACAGTGATTATTGTTCAAGATTGAACTATGAGCACTTGGTGTTGCCCTCTAAACTTGTTTCTGCTTGGCAGTGACTTTTGGTATTGCCCACATGCAGACTGGTATCTTCTCAAAGGCAAAACATTTATGTTTTCTCTTATCTGTCAATCTTCCCACTGAAGTAGCCTCTATTACCATAACATTATAAAATGTGACTCACAAATTGCCTCTGAGTGGGGAAAAAAACCCAAACCCACATGTATGCAAGTTTCAGAATGGGTGGTGCTTTTTGCAGTTTCTCAGTTAAATGCTGGATTTTACAGAAATCCTCTTGGGAATGTAAGCTCTTCAGGGAAACAGGGCACAGGTTGTCTTGAAAAAGTAATTTAGCAACTCAATGGGACAAAAGTTTCTCTTGTTGTCACAAAGAATACCACAGCCAGGAGGAATTGTGGTGGGTGCTTTCTAGAAAGTATTTTCCAGCCCAAATCATCCTTTTGTTATATGTACCTGTTATTCTTTCTTCATACTCAACATGTCAAACTGATGGAGTACATAAACCTTTTCTATAAATACTGACCAATCTTGTAGTTTCTCTCAACAAATGTTTTGTATTTGGCATTCATAATCAGTCTAGAATAATTCCATAAACAGGGATCGCTCAATCTGTGTTTGAAAACTGAGATCATGGTTCCTTAGCTGGCAGCTGATGAATAAACAAAGCATTGTGTCTGTATGGTCTCTGAAACATTTGCATAGGTTTGAAGTCTTGCTTGAATATGGACTTCTTGCTTTCTGCATTCACTGCCTTTTACATTTAAGCTTATCAGTGCCATATAGATTTTGGGAAATTGAAGTACTTCTACATTTCCTAATGACCATGGTGGTGTATGTGTGAAATGACAGCGTTGTTTAATGTATTCAGTTTTTTTCTGCTGCAGCAGGTGAAGGATGGTTCACATTCTGCTGTTACCTGAGCTGGAGTGGAGGTAGGAGCAGCATTAGCTTTCTCTACACATCACCTGCCCAGTGCAGTAACCCTAGCATGTTACTGATGCATTTAGAGAGATCATTAAACTACGAGAGTTATTTGATTTCTGACATCTCAGACAGATGTATCCTTGAAAATAGGATACATCCTTAGACCTTTAGAAGTTTCAAATGATTCTGCTGTTGGAATTTACTGTTCCATAGTTGCATATAAGGTTATGAGTAACATGGCTGTGACCATGTGGCACTAACCTCAGTAATATCAAGAGCTCTGATGTTATGAAATAGGGAAGGTTTTCCAGAAGTTTTTTGGGAAGGCCCTTATGAACTTGCTTCCGAAAAAGATTTACTCGATGAGAAAGCCATAGTGTGACCATGTGAATCTAATTCCTATAGCCATCCACTAATGTTTTGAAAAAGGATTTTGAATCAATGCAATAAATAGTGGAAGAATGTAGGAGACTCAGATAGTTGTGATGCGGTCAAAAGTCACACCCTGGCAGCAACCAGCATGATCCACCTCAGACTCCTTAAGGAATTATACCATGAGCTGACCATGGGGCCTGTTGACAGAGCCAGACCAATTACCAGGTGCCATCTGTCCTGATAAGCCATGTCAGCCTTTTACTGAATGTTTAGCATTCTTGTTAACTGTACCAACCAATTGTATGATGACATGTATATGCTCTGCAGATAAGAAACTTACTTAAATATGGGCTGCACACACAATGCAGCCATTGCTCACTCCTCTCTTGACACTGTTCTGGACTCCAACTCCTCATGAATCTTCCCTCAGAAAAGAAATGGTGGAAAGAGGTATTTAGAGTATTTTATTGAATTAAGAAGTTAGTGATGGAGAAAACAGGCTTTAGGCTTTATCTGTATGTTTTCATTCCACTAGAAAATCCATATTTGTTGCATTTGTTTTGTGCTGTAATAGTATTTCTGCGCTCCCCTTTTTATTTCATGATGTGCTGCCTGGCATAGGAAAGCAAACAAAGAAAAAGCTCTTGTTCAGGCAATACATATGTACATCATTGATGTGACTTCTAGGTGGTGAGTCAGTATCCAACCAAGACATCACAACTAAGTAATCAATTTCTAAAGTAATCATTTTCTAAAGTTACTTAACCATGAAGGTAAATAATATCAAAACTTGCCAAAGTGTTAAAAGTGTGATTTAATCTGGGACTACAAGCTTGTTGTTTGCCGATCCTAACTGTACACTTTACAGAATCACACGATGCCTGAGGTTGGACAGGACATCTGGCGGGCTGCTGCAACTCCCCTGCTCAGACAAGGCCACCTCAGGCCACCTCAGGCCACATGCCCAGAATCACAGAACCACCGAATACATTGATTGGAAGAGACTTTTAAAACTCATCTTGTCTAATTCCCTCTAGTGAGCAGGGACATATTCAACTAGAGCACGTTGCTCAGAGCCCCATTTTTGAATGACTGTAGGACTGGGACCTTGCCCAAACAGCAAATAACAGCTTTTGTTGAACATAGCTTTTTACCTAGGAAAAATAATAATAGGAAAGCTATTCTTCATGTGGATTTTTCAACAGGAGGCTGAAAGTTTTGTTCTTTTCTTTGTTTGTGACAAAAATCATACAAAACTGAGACTGAGCAACTAACAATAACTATTATAAGAATTTTTTGTTGTTGTTCTATTTGAGGAAGCTTGTGCAGCTCAAAACATACAGAAGATATAGCTGAAATATTTACTATTACATTGAAAAGCATAAAATATATTCAACTAGTTTCCATTGAAATCTGGTAGCGAGACTTCAAATGTGTCATTGTAGAATAAAGTTCATTCCTGATGTAAGACTTTTGACGTTTCTTAGTTTGTAGGACACTAATTTTCCTCTCAATGTCTCTGTCACTGTTTTAAGTTTAAACGCACAAGTACTCATTGGGAGGGAGTGTGGGTATTAAACAATAATAATACCTTTTATAAAGGATCTTGGAAGTATAATATTATAAAAAACATTGGATGATATTTTTGTAGCCATTTTATACATTGAAGGTGTACTGGTCCATGTGGATTATGTAACTCTTTCTCATTCTTCAAGTTAGGTTTGATCCTTGCTCCAGTGGACTTGATTACAAAAGCTGAAGTCTTACTCATTTTGCAGATTATAAAAACCTCATTTATATTGCATAACAGTACATTTTCTTTTCTTCAGTTATTATACAAAGTGATTATTTATGGCTTTAAATTGCCCATAAAATCATTAAGTACTGTGAAGTGGAAAGGAATATATCTTAGATGTGCCTTCAATCTTTCATAGGAAGACTAAAAGCCACCATATGATACTTCAAATATTTAGAGCATCTGTAGATACTAACCTACTATGAAATAGTCACGACTCACTTTATATTTGATGAAGTAACAGCTGTAAGACAATTATCAAGTACGCAACAAGATTCACACTATGCATTTCTGTCCTGCTGGATTCACTTGCTGTTGGTTTATACTATCTATACAAATAATGAAGTAACAGCATGCCTGTAGGAGCTTTTTCTAAAGCCAGGGGTTTGTTGGGTTGAATCTTGTGTCATGAAACTTTGGACAGAATTATCTATCGGAATATTTGTCCGAGGTTTTGATTGGTTTTGTTCCATCACTTAAAGGTAACAGCCAAATGCATTTGTAAGTACTGATAGTGCATCTTGTATCAAGACACATTGAGGCCTTCAAAGCCAAATTGAGAATGGTACAGTAACAGAACTGCTTTATGGCCTAGATGAGAGATAGCTGTTGGCCTTACCTGGATCTGAGGGGTAACTATTTGGCCCCTGCATGTCTGTGTGGTGCAAGTATGGAAAGCTGGTGCAGCAGCAGTGGGGAGACTACAGCTCCTTTACAACCCTTAGATGTTCCTGGGGAGGTTGGTTGCCTGACCTTTATCATGTCATTCACAATATTGACATTCTGGATTCATGCAATTGATAGATTTAAACTGTAATGTTTAAATTTGTATAAATTAACAGTAGAGCAGAGAGAACCATTCTTGTGGAGGAAGACATACCTTTATTCAGCCAATAGTGTTGGAAGTGTAATATGTATTGTAGCTTTGTTTCCAAAGGGAATGGTGCAGGAGAGTGTGCTGTCTGTACTTCCCTGTACATTTGCCCCTACCACCTGTTAGCTTTTGAACCCTCTGTCTCATTTAAAATAAGCTGATAGATGGGTAGTTATTTTACTGTTGATACAGTTTCTATAGATTTTGGCATTGTATGTATTAAAGATTTCATTATAAGCTTCTGTATGAGCTCTGCTACTTGGAAAAGATTACATGTGGGAGAAAGACCTCACACACATTGCAAGTGCATGGCAATTTCAGTTTCAGTTTATCATGTGGTGTATTTGTGTAACTGTTCCTTTTTGCAGTTTCACCATACAGTATTTCATTGAATCAATTTTGGTTTGTTCATATTGAATATTTGTTTTTTAACTTTCTCTATTTTAGTAGTCAGCCTTTTCCACAATATTTTGTGGAAGATTATGAGGAACAAAGTTTGTTCTGTAAATCTTTAACTACATTGTAGGTACCAGGTAGTCAAGCAGGAGTTTCCCTTCTGCCTTGTTACCCTGAGGTTTCTAAATATGTGAGATTCTTGATGGGTCTTACTCTAGCTTGTCTGTTCTAAAGATATCTTGTTGAACCACAGAGCTTGAAGATTTGTATGACTCTTATGTACCTCTTTAAAGCTGTTTACATTATTTAAATTTAAATTTAGCAAACTACTTTTGCTTTAATGATTTTTAATATGACTTCATTAAACAGTTATAATGATTTTTTTTTTTTTTTTTGCTACAAGTGCAAACAAGTGACTGAGCTTTGTGGATAATTTTAGGGGGGAAGGAGAAAGTAAGGAAGTAGAGAGATAACTGATTCAGTTCTCTCCTCAGTTTTTCTAGTTTTGAAACCAAACTATAACTTTTAGACACTTATTGGGGTAGTAGTGATGGGATAGGACTTGTAAGTGAGTTGTGTTCTTCATTTTAGAATGTCTTCTAATATAGTGATGGTTGCCAAGCAGTGATACTGTAATAATACTTTGTTGAACAACTATTCCTGCTACACTAGAAAACAATACAGAAAATCACCACTAAATGAAGTGGTTTAATAAGTGTGTTTAATAATGCTGTTACTTTGATTTTTCTACTTTGTATGTGGATTAGTGTATGTGCTCTTTATAAACTTGGAAGCAGTCTCCTCATGCACAGCTTCTCTAGTTAATCTATCAACATACAAACTGTGGACTAATGTTTCTAGCTCTAACATAGTCTGACTTTTTCTTGGTGAAGTCAAGTGCCTCCCATGTCCAGACCTTGATTTTCACTTATTTTGACAGGTAGACAAAACTTGCTGTGAACAGAAGAGCATGACAACTGTCCAAACTTACTCAGATGTGCTCGAGTCTTGCTTGCTACCTGCCAAAAAACTAACTCTGACTGCTTTTTAGTTCATGACTGGAAAGGATTTCTTTGCTACATTTTAAAAATATTATTGTTTTTTTAAAGAATAGAATATACGGAACTCAGATGGTGATGTTACAAAGACAATAGAAGTCATGTTTTAGTTCCCTCGCATGAGTAGGATAAAATTATGTCACTTGTGTAAATAATTATTGACTTCCTTTTCTTAAGTGCCCTGTGCTTTTTGAATGAAATGTAGCACATTGTGAGCCTTGGCACTTAAGCAATTGGTTAAGGTACATCACTGCAATTTAAATACTGTAATTTGGTTTCATCATTTGTAAAAAAAACTTGCTAGCTTTGAGGTGAAATTCAGTTTGCCATTTTATGTTTTGTAAAAGCTAATAAGAAGGAAAGATAGGTGGTGCTGCAGCATTCATATACCACAGTCAAATTCTCAGTGTTCCTTCAGGCTGTCTCACACTGTCTCAGCCCTGTTCTGAGCCCCAAGATTCAAAAAATGCTTGCATAATTTGGTACTGTTTTGTGACTTATTAATTGCTCCCTTGAGTATATAGGTGCATGTGAGCCAGATTGGCTACTTTCCCAGCTTGCATCATTGGCAGCTGTTTTGCTTGAGGCAGATGGTTTGTAAGAGAAGCACCCATAAATTAGATCATTCATACTTTTTTTCAAACCATTCTGTGAGACACCCTGATGAGATGACATTTCAAAGTGGGTTTTGTACATCCTGTTAAAATTTTTTGTGTCTCGGTAGCATGTTTTACAGTAATCTCTTTTTTTGTAGAATGTTAGAATGGCTTAGGTTGGAAGGGACCTCAGAGATCATCTCATTCTAAGCCCCTGCTTTGTGCAGAGATACCTCTCACCAAACCAAGTTGCCCACAGCCCCATCCCACCTGGCCTTGAACACTGTCAGTGATGGAGGAGCCACAGCCTCCCTGGGCAACCTGTTGCAGTGCCGCAGCATCCTCTGTGAGGACTTTATTCCTAAGTATTAATCTAAATCTCCCCTCTTTCAGCTTGAGACCATTCTCCCTTCTACTATCATTAGACTCACTCATAAAAACTCAATCTCCAGCTTTCCTGTAGCCCTGTACAAGTACTGGAAGGTTGCTGTAAGGTCCCTCTGGAGTCTTCTCTGCCTCAGGGTGAACAGCCCCAATTCTCTCAGCCTGTCTTCAAGCAGAGGTGCTCCAGCCCTCTGATAATCCTTGTAGCCTCTTCTGGACTCACTGCAACAGTTCCATGTCCTTCCTGTATTGGAGACTCCAGAACTGGACACAGGACTCCAGGTGAGATCCCACAAGAGCAGAGGGGGAGAATCACCTCCCTTGACCTGATGGTGATACTACTTTTGATCCAGCACATAGTTGGTCTTCTGGGCTGCCTTCACACATTAGTGGCTCATGTTGAGCTTCTCATCTACCAACAGACCCCAAGTTCGTCTTGGGACTGTTCTCAGTCCATTCACCACTCAGCACATGTTTATGCTTGGGATTACTCTAACCTGGATACTAGACCTTGCACTTGGACCTGTTGAACTTCATGCAGTTTGCACAGACCCAGTTCTCAAGCTGGATGGCCTCCCTTCCTTCCAGCCTGTTAACCACCCACACAGTTGGGTGAGACCCTTGAATGGAGTTGTGTGTTTGGTGGCAGCTGAAGTGACTTTCAGGTGTGTATTTTAGATTGGAGTGTTTATTTATACCTCTTTGATAGATACAAGAAGTCATGATGATGGAATTCCTGCTTGCCAGGGTTATTTTATTAATCTTACAGTAAGAACTCATGAAATGTGACTTTCTGAGACACAACACAATAAATGCTAGGGCTCTAGCATTTTGCATCTGGAGTTGTGGGCCTGTGTCAACCCAAGATGCCCCATTGAGTGTTGATTTTGCGGAAAGACAGACTGATGGGTTTTGGGGCAGACATGTGGAAAGCAAGATTCAAATAAGCCAACCAAAACTCATTATGCCATAGGTTGTTGATATTTTTGAAGAAGAGTTTTTGTTAATGTTGTTTGATTGAAGTAAAGACCTGATGACATCCAGGTACAAGGCTGAACTATTTTCCTGTTGCACCTGTACTTGGTGACCTCTCTGATTCCTGACGCTGATATTGTGGTTGCTTCCATTTATTTATTATATTTTAAATTGTGAAATAGGACAAGTAGCCGTGTAGAAGACTCTGAAGTCCTTTTGGACTGCACCAAAGCATTTCACTGAATTTTTCAGGAATCCTGAAAGTTTGTACATCTGCAAGTTGAGCAAGCCTGAGTAGTTGTACTGCAAAATGTCCATGAAATGGATTTAGTTTTCTGCTAACCTAATGTACATATGCACTCACAATGAAAACCGCTGCTTCTTATAGCTTCTTGCTTCCACAGAAGATGTAGCTCTTCCAGAAGTGTGTGCCCTTTTATGTAACTTCCCACAGCCCAAGTTCCTGTCCATGCTCTTTACAGTGTGTGTTCATATACAAGCATTTTGCTAGATGGTATATACATATGTATTAAATACTAATTTCATACTGTTTGTTTGGGTATATAAAACCCACTGATGATTGTTTCATCACTTGAAGAAGGACACAGAGCTGCTGGAGAGTGACCAGCATAGAGCAACAAAGATGATGAAGGAAGTAGGGCAGCTCCCCTATGAGGAAAGGCTGAGGTAGCTGGGTCTCTTCAGCTTGGAGAAGAAGAGGCTGAGGGGTGACCTCATAAATGTCTAGAAATATGTGAGGGGTGGATGTCAGGAGGGTGGATCCAAGGCTCTTCTCAAGGTCATCTGGTGATAGGACAAGGGGAAGTGGGTGCAAGCTGGAACATAGGACGTTCCATATAAATATCAGAAGGAACTTCTTCACAGTGAGGGTAAAGGAGCATTAGAATAGGCTGTCCAGGGAGGTTGTGGAGTCTCCTTCTCTGGAGACGTTTGAGACCCACCTGGATATGTTCCTGTGCAACTTGGTCTAGGTGATCCTGCTGTGGCAGGGGGATTTGACTAGATGATCTTTCAAGGTCCCTTCCAATCCCTAGTGATTCGGTGATTCTAAGAACAGCACTTGTAACTGATCCCTTGCACTGATCACATGTCTTTGAGTGCAATCACACAGTAGTATTTCACAGTTTTGCGTATATCCTGTTTTGTCTTCTGCTGTTGATGCTTAACTTAGCTGCTATTACTTCAGTGTTAATTAATCACAGCTCTTCAGTTATCAGTGACATAATGGAAGCACAGGAAACAGGCAACACCATCACAGGGGTCCAAAGTAAAAACAGCATCCTCCCTGTTTGTTTTAACCTGAAGTTAGTAACAGGTCTTAATGAGTGTAAGTATTTTTAGTTGATACCTGCATAACTGTCTTTAGCAAATGTGTCATAGTTTGTCTGCCTGATTTCAGTGAAACATATGGTCTGTAAAGCATCTCTATTTTCATGGGCATCCTTGACACACACACTTACTTTTCAGTGATCTTCTTTCCTATTCCACTAGCCTAAATAGAACTTTTTCTACTTCTGTCTTAAATACAGATTATTTGCTGGAATATAATCAGAATGAATACTGTGACCTACCTAACCACTGCTTTTCAGGGGAATGAGATATTGGTTAATTTGGTTATCCTTGCTTCAAAACATTCATTCTTGAATATAGGAAACGATGTAGTTCATGCTACTTACTGTGGGCGAATAAAATGCTGTGGTGATAGGCAGGAAGAAATCTAGCATGGTTCGAAAGAATAAATAACTTTACTTGAAGATTTGTTCTTTTCTCCTTTCCCTATTGCATCTACATCTTTAATTAAGTACCTCTATAAACTTACGTTTAAAAACTGTTCTTTCAGGTTGCTTGATCCAGTACAGTGCAGTGTGCTTGCCATCACTAACAACTTAAAAAATAAGCAAATAAGTAGATAGAGCAGATCATGGACTTTGTAAGACAAGCTAAACAGTCAGCTAGTGTGTTTCTTAATTTATGTTACTTAGTTGCTGATGCTCTAGTATGATAAAGACTATAATATACTTTAATAAATGTTCATAATGTGATAGATACTTTATTTACCCATTTCCTGAGAGTTTGTGTATATATTTATGGATATGTATATAAAAGGAAATTTAGCAGAGGTTTTTCCAGCTCTTTGGTCTGTCTTTTATTTAAGTTTTGAAGAAGATACACAGTTATGGTGGAGGTGGGTGAGATCATTAGTGTCAGTTATTCTACAAAAGGCATTAAGTCATTTGAACAGTAACATAAACAAATCTGGTTTTGGTGGGGGGAAGAGGAGAAGCTTACAGACTACAAGAGTGGAGGAGGAATTACATTTACAGGAAGGAGATGGAGACCTGTAGTTTGAAAACAGATCGGTGAGAGAAGCAACTACATTAGCAGGGTTCAGAAGGAAACTTTCCAAGGGTACAAAAAGATAGCATAGTTTGTTGCTATAAGGAGAATTGCTAAGATGGGTTCACTTTTATAATTACAATTTTATGTTAATTGGAGATGATATCAAATGGGTCCACCCAGCTCAGGCTCTTATCTTGAATAATAGTAGTAACATATGATTCAGAAGTGGAGTGATTGGGGTTTTTGGGGTTTTTTTTTGCTCTGGGATTCTCTGCCATGCTTTGTCACATTACAGTTTGGGGCATCCATAGCTGGAGGGTGTCTCTGGGCTGGTGAAGAGTAGCAATGCACTGATCAATCTCTGTGAACTTTTTAAAACATCTTTGGTTACATTTAGTTTCTGTAAAAACCTGCGACAATGACCACAATAATTTAGTTATGTAGTGTGTGAGAAATATTTCCTTTGTCTTGATTTAAGACTGTTGACAGGTAATCTAATTACATGGCCTCATTCCTGTGCTTGTGCACAGTACTGACTGACCATCCTGTATTTACCTTTACCATACACTAGTAACTATATGAAGTTGTTATGGCTTTCTGGTTTCCTCACAATTGAGGGATACCAATCCATGTAGTTCCTTAGAGACTGTGGGGGTAGCATGGATTTATGCCGTGATACTGTTGTCTCTGTATAGCTTTGATGCTCCTTTTCTGTATATAACTACTTTGAGAATGGTGCTGATGCAAATGACTTCAAGATCTAATTCCTGGGTGCTATTTGATATAAACAAGCCCAGTTTTCTATACAAATAATTGAAAATTTTTTTGTTCTTGGCATTTACTCATTAATTAGTGTTGGGTTCCAGCAATGTCTTATTGCCTATTTACTTGCTATATTAAGATCTTCTAATATTTTTTCACAGTCAACTCTATTTCTGACTTTTTGTAGGAATTTTGTGTCGTCATTGCATGTTAACACTTCAGACTTCTCTACTGCCTTTTCGTTTAATTTTTAATGGTTTAATGATTTTTTATATTTTATATTTTAATGATTAATATAGATTCCAGCTTTATTCTTTACGGAAGTGTCTAGTGGCAATTTTTTTAATTTTATTTTTTGTGAACTTTCAATTCTTACTTTTGAACTCCTGTAATAAATTGTAATAAATATTTAATCCAAAGGAGGGAGATCCGTTTCTTTGCATGCAGTTGTTATTTGCTCAGGAACATTACAGAGAGACTGTTAGAGTTCTTTGTTGTTGGTTTTTATCTTTTTAAATGCTTTTTTTGTTAAAGTACACTGGCTGACTGGTTTGCTCTTACTGAGTGTGTGCAATCTATTTCAAAGAGTCCAGTAGATATGTTGGGCCTTAGAGTGTCCATGTATGAAACAACTACTGATGTTAATGTTTTCTTTAAATGGTGCATCTATGAATTCATTTTGTGGGGTTCTTTTTTTTCCCATCTACAGTTTTTGTCCATCTCAAGTTATGCCAGGGGAAGTTTAGGCTGGGCATAAGGAAAAACATTGAAAGAATGTCAAGCATTGGAACAGGCTGTGCAAGGAGAGGGTTGAATGCCATCCTTGTGCATGCTTAAGAGACAAGTAGATACAGAGCTTAGGGACATGATTTAGTGGTGGACTTGTTAGAGTTAGGTCAATTATTTGACTTGATTTGAAGGTCCTTCCTACCTGAATGATTCTCTGATTCCTCTTAACTTCTTTCCCAGATTCTTCTGGGAAAAGCTGATGTTATAGCTGCTATTTTCTAGTCTTGTGGTTCTAGACATAACTTGTGCTTGGTTATACCACACTGTACCAGTTTTACTCCTTTGAAGGTTACTATAATAAAACCTTATCTGCCATGTGTTGGATCAGGCATGATTAAATAATTGATTGATTATTTTGGCCAGTCTTTCTTCTGGTTTAGTTTGTATGTGCTTTACATGGGTATGTGATTGGTAAATACATTTTGAATGTCCTAAGTTAACTGATACATTCAAAATGCTCAAATAGAGAAAAAAATTAAATTGCTACAATTCACTGTAAAGATCATCATTAAATGCTGTAGAGGATAATTGTTATTTGTGTCAATTTTGGAAATATATCTATAATTCTTGTAATGGAACTCTCTTTTTAAATCATAAACCAAACCAACCAACAAATGAATAAATAGATAACTTGCCTTTCTCGTGAGGATTATGTTTTTTTTTTTTTTAAATGGAATTGCTAATGGTGCAGTAGGTGTTGTAAAAACTTTTCTGCATGCCTTACTGGGATGGTATTTTTCTAGTGAAATGCTACTGGGTATCTTGGAATCCTACAGTTTTTCTATGGTTAGTGTTAGGTTTAAATTCTATATATTTTCCCATTTTCTGCCTTAAATAAAATAGAAACATATGCAAGTTCCAAGAGATGCTAGCAGACAGCTGAATTTGTTCGTGAGAACTCAGTCACAGATGAGGGTAGACTTGTTTTTTTTAGATAATCTCAGTAACAGTTTGAATACCCAGTCTGAAAGAGACTTCATAGCAAACACATTTCAGACTGTTAGAACAAGACTCAGAAATGAAAAAATTACTGGTGTTCTCCAAGGAAAATTTACTTTGCATACATTTATAGTACTTGATGGATTTATTGGGCATGCTACACTGCAATTTTATTGTAAATAATACCGGTCCCAAATGGCAAATTATATTCTTGCTGCCAGTGTTGTACTCTGTAGGAATTTCTATAACTTCTGCTTTTGTGATGATTTTCCTAAAGATGTGTTGCAGTTTAAAAGAACATCCCAGTATTTTTCTGCTCTTGTAGAAAAGGCTGGTGATCTGTTCTTACTGCCTTACAGTCACTGAAAGACATTTAACCCATCTTGACTTTCTTTCATATTTGTTTCTCCATTTGTATCATGCAACCAAAGTGAGAGAAGAGAAAAAAACAATTGTGTGAAGTCTTGGTATTTTTAAGATAAATTTTTAAGCAATATCAATTTCACTCATCAAAATTTTAGGAAAGTCTATTAGAGAAATAGAAGTCCTAACGTGAACCCCTGTGTAACGTTTCTTTGGGGTTTTCATCAAGTTATTGAAAGAAAACAGCACCAATCTATGTAAAACTTGTACATTGTGGTAATTTTGTAAATGAAAATCCTTAGGACAACAATTAATAGAATCAAATTGAGGTTCAGTGTTTAGTGAATCAGATCAGATCACATTTTGTTTTTCTAAAAGGGCTTTGCCTCTGAATGAGCCACCTTAGGGATTTGGAAAGATCCCCCTCATAGCCTTAAAAATACAGTGTCTTGTGCCTGAAGTTTGCCAGAGACCAAGTAAAAGCTTTTGCAAAAGCAAGCTGCTTGGCAGGTTGAAGTGTTGCTGATTGCTTGCTCCTTTGCTATATGAGTTCAGCACTGACAGATTCAGAATGAAAGAGAACTTTGCGTACTCAGGATTTAACTAGTGTAGTGCTTTGTTGTATGATAGTGTGTTGGTCAGAAGTTTAAGTGGGTTCTGTAAAGATGAACAGAGAAAGGCGAAGGTGAAAAATCAATTTACCTGTGTAATATAGAAAGGCATGTAACATATGGCTCTTTGAGAGAAAGGTTCTAGGAATTAGCACTGCTTACTTAAGTATACTCTTATCTTGAGGTAGCAGCTGTTGTCAGAGGCAAGGTACTGATCATCTCGAGGTCAAATTCATTTTATGTAAACGATTCTTGTGTTTATGCTAATTTTATACTGTTTGTTTTAGAGAGGACCATGAGAAACATAAGTATTTTTTGTGAGATTTTAAGGAGAAAGTAGTGATAAAAATCTTTGTGAGGAATTCAGAAAGAAATTCTTCTTTTCTTGTCAGTGCTGAAAAAATCTCAAACTTGGGTCATACAAAATGGTTTCTGTTTGCTAAAAAGAAAAAGATTTCAGATTCATTCCTGTATCTCCAGTATAATAGGAGGAAAAACCACTCTTGATTAAAAAGTTAATAGAGGGGGAAATAGTTTCATCTCTAGTAAATGCTTTTAGTTAGTGTTTTAAGAATAAATCAGCAACAGTAAAATGCTTGAGCTAAAGACTTGTCCACATCCTTTTGTGGCAGAAAGATAAAACTGAGGGTTGCTCTGTCTGTTCCAACACAATACATTAACAGTGTGTCAACACAGCAGGAGAAGCTTTTGCTGTGTGTAACTGTAAAATCCCAATAAGTAAACATGAAAAGGACACTTTGGGAACAATTTGTGGATTTTACTTTTGTAAAAATAAACACTTTTAAAATAGGTTTTGGATGACGGTGAAAGAGGAACATAATTCCAGAACACCTAAGGAACTCTACTGGATCAGAGTAGTAATCCACCTAGCACTGTTCCTTTTCTTTGATGGTGATTAGAACCACATGCTCTAAAGGAAAATGCTTATAAGGGGCAATTAAAGGATCTGCACATAGCAGGGTTTTTTCCTCTGCTCTCCCTCCCCCAGTACCATAAATTACTGGTTGGCCTTTACTCTGACGTGCAAGCCTGACAAAACCTAGAAGGAACAGGAAATGACCTAAGTGTGGTTTTAGCCAGGTTTTTTTTTTTCACTACCTACATAAGAACTAAAACCCCTCCTTTCCCTTGATAGACAAAACCACCTTTTAGAACCTTTTTGACACATGTGAAGATCATAAAAGGAAGATTGGAGCAAATGTTACAGCAATAAAAAAACTGAAAACTTTGAGCAGAGTAGAAACTGACCTGCTGATACTTATGATTACAAAAGCAGAAGTAGCATGTAGTTTTACAAACAAACAAATGAAAAAGAAACAACCTCAGCTGAACAAAAAAAAATCTCTTTCCCTTTGCAGGGAGTAGTATTAAATTTCAGCCTTCTGAAGACTTGCTTGAAACCTGAGCAGAACAATGGAACGGTGTTGTATCTGTGCTGAGGACAAAGTTACTGAAAATAGTAACTAACCATGAGAAGACTCCAAAGTGGTTTGTTAAAGGTAGCTTAGGGGCAGCTCTTGTCAAAAATTTCTATTTGCAGGAAAGATATGAATACTATGGAATTTGGTCAAAACATGGCAGTCACACACCTACATGTGTGTTCCAGTGCTGTTCACATGTGTCCAGCTGATTATATTGCAGGTTTTATTTATTTTATACAATAGTGTTTACTAGAGCAGTTAAGGAGAATCAAGCGTCTTTCTGCTGATGAAAGGTTTTAGACTTCTTAAAGAAAGGAAGACAATGCCAGTTGTGAAAGAGAGTTCAGTAGAGTCAACGACAGTCTATATCATACAAGCTAGGCCTGCTTTCTTTAGTACGCGTGTAGTACAGATACGTGTATGTGAACTGTGTTATCAGAATATACGTCTTATATCAGAACCATAAACACAGTTTCTGTTCAAGGATAGTGGTTACCTGCAGAATTCACAACCTATTCATTATGTTACAAATGGATAAATAAATTGTATAGAGTCAGAAAGTGCTAAGCATTAGGATTTCAAAAATACATTAGTTTTTTCCTGTTGGATCTAATTTCATGGGGAGTTTTAGTGGGTGGAGAAATATCATGACTCTAAATGCCCTAAGTATCAAATTGAGTGCTTTTTCTAGTGTTGCCTTTTTGTCCTGATTACAATGATTTCCTTAAGTGGCTGCTGTTTTGACCAATGTGTTAGCTAAGTAATGCTACTTCTATTTCCACTGAAATTCTTTGATTGCATCACCTTTGATATCTCTTTCTCTCTCTCTCTCTCTCTCTTTCCAACTTAACTACTTAATAATGTTCTGTTTTTCAAAATGTACCTTTTCTACATAGGAGGTGGGGGTGGTGGAAGAAGTCCTAATAAATAAATAAAACAAGACTTGTAGGTTGCATATTGCTATGTTTGGTTTTGAATTTGGTTTAAAAAGCTAATTGATAGTAAGCTGTTAGAAAAGGCTAAATTGGAAACAAAACCAATGAAATTAGCGTCTGTCTTGTTTGAAATGCCATCAGGAAAGAAAGGGATATGTAATGTTATCTTTTTCATATTTTGCAATAAATTAGTTTCTCATCTGTTTGTAGAATTTTGCTTTGGAATGAGGTGATTTTCTGCAGACTTGATTTTTGAATCAAGTTGCTATGGTGTTGCTTTCATTGTTTAGTTAATTCTATGCTTGGTTGCTATGGAAATACTTATTTACGGAGCTAATGCCTAATGGTGTCAAACAGATGCTACTAGCAACTAGGACTCTATTATATTTATTCAATGTAGGATTTGATCAGAAGTAGAAATCCATTTTTGTAATTTTTTCTCCATAAAATTTTTAGACAATGGAGTACAAATAGGTGGTGTTAAATAAGACAAGTTTTCTTTCCTTAACAAACACTGGAGCACACACTGACTCTCTTGAATGGAATATTCATTGAAACTACAACTTCCCACTTAGCCAGTTTAGGTAATCCAGAGCAACATTACAAAATTAGTGTTGTGTGTGATGTTGGATGGTGGGCACATTGCAGCCTATGGAATGGAGTATAGGTATTTAAATTTATCTTTAAATTTCTAAGCTCTGAAACTGTTTTTTGTGGCTGTGCATTTTAAATCTCTGTGTATGAACATTGTTCTTAGTATAACTTTGTGCAAGCAGAAGTAATTCTAGCTAAGGTGATTTGATTTCCTTTAACTAGTCTGAAAATGTCATTAAGCAGTTATTTATCCAAATATAGTTTGAATTTAAAAAAATACTGCTTGAACTTGACAACATATAAGCTGCAGCACCCATGCAGAGAAAACTTAAAACACTCTTTCATTCTCTGCGGCATCAACTCTTTTCTGAAAGATCCATTACAGGCCCTTGAAACACTGGCTGCAAGAAAAAGTTTTGATACAGAAAAATCATTAAGAGTAGCAAAAATCCCCTCTGAAGTTCTTTGAGTTTTCATTGTCTCCTCCCATTTCTCATCTGTTTTTAGTTTATTTAGCCTACATGCTTCTTAGAGGAGCCCTTTTATTCCTTCTTCTTTGTAAAAGATCATTTATTCCTGTTGCTGTTTGAACTCTAAGCTGTCATACGGAAGGAAGGCCTTTTCTTACTGTTCCCTTGTGTACTTCTTTTAACAGGCATTTCTAGTGTTACTAATAGTCCCTGCTTTGCTAAAGTGCTATCCCTACATTTTCTAATTCTTGGGTTGGTATTCAGTAATGAGGAATTGGGGCCTTCCCCCTGTAATCTTGAATCAGATTACAATTTGCGTCAAAGAAGTATTTTCTAAAATTCTTGTGTCCAAATTGCATTTCAATTCCTTTGCAATGGAAATAACAGTTTTCATTGTTTGAGACAATATAAGCAATGTGTAAGTAGTTGCTTATGTTTTATAATTTATCCCTGATGCTGACTGTCAATTTTCCTGCTTTTTTCCATTCATTTCCAGTAAGTGATAGGTATTTAAAGTCTCCTTAAATTTGACTGAACATCAGTAACTCTGCATATAGGATAGCAATTCTGGGAGAATTTATTGTACTAAAAACTTTAAAACTGTGTTTCTAGTGATGTAAATTCACTCGATACTTGGCCTGCTTTGAGAGGCTCAACCTTAACCAATCACTACCTGGTGGTGGCCAAACTGGGACAAGTCACACATACTACAGTGTCTTTTGAAAGCTGCCTTGTCTCTTTTTAACTGTGTTGAAATGTGCTTTGTAGGTTAAATAGATGCAGTTATTATATATAGCTCAACATAATGCAGACCTTGACTCACAAAATTCAAGGCATAGTACTTTGTTATGCCTGGGTTTGCATTTTGTTTTTTATTAACTGTCAGTCAAAGCCCTGGTCACATTGACAGGCAATTGTAAGGTACAGCTGTAAGATACTCTTTGAGTAGACTGGGAGACTTCCCCTCTAAGCTGACTGGTAGCTTGGTGTACATATTTATGGGGTAGGGCCATATTTTCTTACCTTTCACAAGTTCATCTACAACATCAGAACCCACTGTGGATTTGTTTTCAGAGGAAGGAGCTCTCAGAGGTGGGATTACTGTGATGTTGACACTGACAACAGAAGCTCAAAAACCCAAGTGAGGGAGTCAATAATCATGGATTTAAGTTGTAGATTGAAACTTTTATAACTCAAGTCCTCCTACAGCAGGTGTTCCTTGTTGGAGGAGATGAGGAGGAATGTTATGTGCAAGGTATTACAAAATCTTAGTATTACAGAGCACAGATCTTTCTGCAACAATTCTTGCGGTTGCAAAATCAAAAATTGCTGGGTCTCTGCCTAGAACCTATTTTAAGGTCTGTTGATCAGTTCACATTAAGTCAAAATAAACTGTGTCCTTCTGAGTCCTGTTGTAAGATTAATACAGCTGTAGAAATACTTTGTAACCTTTGTGGTTGATCCAGGGTAATTAATTAATTAAGCCTTTGATTGCCAAACGTGGATCAACAAAATTAATGCCAGACACGCTGCTGCTGTAGTATTTATTCCAGGCATGGGTTTACTGAACTCAGTCTGGTAGGTAGTATGAAACAGTTTCCTTTACACTTAGTTTCTAAATAACACAGTATGGAGTAAATTATTTAAACAGAGAAGTTTTTATACAGAGGCAGAATTTATCAGCTGTTAATCTTTAAAACTGTTACCCTGCCATGTACCTCCAAGCACTTGATGTCTGCAGAAGGTCCATTAAGGAATGCACTGCTGCTGTTCCTTTCTCTGAAAGTTGTGATTTGGAGGTAGGCTTTCTGGATTTGAGGGCCATCTTGTGGTCGAAGCACTGAGGAAAGGTAATAACTCCCTTTCGTTATTAATCTTTTAGTATAGTTGGTTATATTTGGTTAGTACAGTACCAAGTTGTTTTTACTGTGAAAGATAGTCATTCTATAGTGAGTCACGTTTTTTCCCTGTTATGCTTAGTAGAAGAAATTCCTGCTTTGTGCCTAAAATTTTCATCAGCTCATTTTAATTTCTTCTCTGTTATTTGGAATTGTACAGCTGATCTACCCTGTGATATCTGCTGTCTGTGTCAGTGAACTACACCTGCCTTCTCTCAGGAGACAGGACTTGTAATGAATGCTCATGTATAATGAATTAAAAAAATAATCTGTTGGCACCATTCAGGTAAACTGCAGTTCTGTTTACTGTGAAACTAGTTTTGTTTCTTTGCTGTAAAATGGGTGCCTTAGGAAAAGCTTAAGTCTTGTACTTTAAATGACAACATGAATCCAAGCTGTTTAATTTACTTAAAATTTCATATAAAACAGTGCCCTGCCATTTAAACTACAGAACTGATATTTGCATTGAAAGTGAATTTTGCAAGAGCTGTAAACATTATTTGAACTTGTGCCTACTGGGCAAGCTTGAGGCACAACAAACAGCAGTGACACTTGCCATTGAGTGTTTTCTGCCTCTGCAACTTCGAGCATATCGCTTTAATAATAGTAGGGCTAAAGCCAAAAGGGAGGTTTAGAATGATCCCCCAAAGTTATGTGAGTGCGTCTGTGTACATATATGCCCACTAAAACTCTCAGTGCCTTAAAGGATGAGTAGAGAAGATTGCATCAGTAAAAGCAGTTGCAATTGAATGTTTGGTACAGAAATTTTCTGGAGTTAACAGGAAAAAAAAAGTAAAATATTAGAACATATGGGGGAAGGGAAACCTCTTTTGTGTTCCCTAACGGAGGTTACAAGATTGTGGGCAAGCTGATGCAACTCCGAGGACCATTAGTATCAAAGGTTGCTAACGCAACTAACAAAACTCATGTAGACATCTTTTTTTCTGGTTGAGTCAAAGTCAGTGATGCAGATTAATGGAGTCTCAGTGTTCTAGCTTAAGAGGACTAAAGGAAATTGAAAGATTTACTTGTGCTTGATACAATAAACAAATGTTAGTCTGGAAAGAGAAACCAACCTGAGAATGAAGAACCAAACAGTGTAACTGCCCAACTCATTCTAGTGATTCATTTTTATAATGTTCATGCTAAAATAATCCAGCAATCTATTATGCAAAATAGGTGTAGCCAGATAATTTTTTGTCATTATCTTAACGCCTGTCACCAACAGGTGACATCTCATGGGCCTAGGTTTTGTGGTGTTCTTTTAAAGTTGCATGAGAAGACGGTAACTAGATTAATCATTTAAAACAAGATGAGAGCAAATCAACCCCACGACCCTCACATTCTTAATTCTTAGTTTATATCTGCTTATTGTACACATTATGACTTTCCCTTAGAGCACAACTTGCCCCAGTTTAAGCTCAAACTTAATGATAGATCCCATCAGTTGTCACAGCAAGTGAATATCGTAACTATTAACTTGAAACATGATTTAATGGAATCTATGAAAACAACAGAAAAGGCGAAAAAAACATTTAAGTGCTGCCCTTGCTTGGGTACTCCTGACATGTCGACCTGCGTTTCTTTATTGACAGTTTCTGCCTCTTCTGCTGGATAAGTGCCAGCTTGGAACACTGTGTTTTCTCTATGAAAGAGCTGTTACACTTAGACCAAGATGGTTTTCATGTATAGAAATAAGTAGAAAAAACTGAAAGGACTGCAGAATATGAACCATCAGGTGGATATTTGCTGGTTCTTACCAGACTGCCATTTGCTCTCTGTAGCTTCAGAAAAGAGGACAAAAAGCGTTATCTTTATATTTGTTTAACTTGCAAATACATGTTGTGCATATGAATTATTTTGCCAAAGAATAATCAGAACCTGTCAAGAAGTCATAGAGACTGAAGTGAATAGATATCTAAATTTTATTTCTTGTATGGTGAGATTTTTTTTGTCACTGTAGAAGAAAAACGACATGAATGCTGTTGACGTACTTGAAGCTGATAGCATCTTCAGATTGTGTTGCTGACGTTCTTTTGTGGGTTTGGTGGGTTTGGTGAAGTTACTTAGAACATGTAGATTTGTAAGTATATTCAAGCAGAACCTAACAAAGCCTCCTGGAAGAAGTATCTTTGAAATTTACTGACTGTTAACCTGAGATGTGGGGGAGAATTTTGCCTTTTTAAAAAATAAATGGAAGTTGTTATATGCTTTCTGTAGAGTATTTACAAAAGTGCTACTGTTGGAATGGTTCTGAAAAGAAAAAAAAAAGTAAAATATGTCGGAGTTTTTAGAATATATTTCCTTTTACATGTTGAGATGAATAGAAGCAGGAAAGCAAGATCCTAGCCTAATTTAGTGTACGTGTCAATTATTTGTAAACAATACAGAAATATTTTTGTATTACATCACTAAAGTTTTATTCCATTGTTTTTTTCAGCATTAGTGTATCACTGATTCTTCTTCTTTTTCTTTACAGATGATACTTTGGGATTGGGATTTGAAGCAATGCTACAAGCCCTACTACCTGGTCAGTTGATTATAAATCTCATTATTCTTTTGTGAAACATGATTGAGTGTGGAGTTCACTGTAAAGTGTTACATTTCCATTTTCCTGTTGTATTTGCCTAAGTTGTCCAGGTACATTCTAGGTCTGTGTAGCAGAAATTACACAGCAGTTCTGCCCATGTGGAGGGAGATCTGCCTTCTGTTGTATATATGAGAATAGTCTCAGGCCTAGCTAACACATGAGTGCTGATTGGTTTGTGTTTTGTTTTTTTTTTTTAAATTGTCTTTACCATAAGACTAGGGAGTAATTCCCCAGCAATTCTCTGCCAGGTTGTCACCTTTTTTCTTGTTGGTTTCTGTTAGCGTGGCATCTAATCAGCTATTGCTGTTTCTGTTCAGATAGTTATGCCAAAGGAAAGCTAATCACTTTATTGACAAAATTTTTTTGATTGTTTTTAATAAAGTCATAAAATGGCTTAGGCTGGATGGGACCTCAGAATCAAAGTAATGAAAGTAATGAAGCTGTAGAAGTTGTACCTGTTTAAGTTGCTTATAATAGTTTGGCCACCAAAATTTCTGTTGATATGATTGGAAGGGCTAGTCTATTAAGTTTATTTCTTAAAACAAATAATAAATCAGTTTAAAAATTGCTTCCAAATCTTTATTACTGAAAGCTAATGTTGAATTCAGAAATACTTTTGTATTTAAAAAAAGCAAAAATTAGTGTCTCAATGTCTGGGTATATATTTTCTTTAAAACAAGACTATATTGCATTTATTTTTCTTTATTGTTTAAATTTGAAATTGATAAGATGCTCCTTTAAAACTTAGAACACTGTAAAATGATCTGACATGTTAATATTTTGCAACATTTCAATTTCTTCTAGAATGCTGGCACTGGCAACGGAGTTGATCTTTCAGTCCTAAATGAAGCTCGGAGCATGCTAACAGACCTTCTGACTGACCCATCCCTTCCACCACAAGTGATTTCTTCCCTTCGAAGCATTAACAGTTTAATCAGTGCTTTCTCAGGCACATGCAGGCCCAAGTCTAGTCCCTTCTCACCGTTTCCTGGTTTCTTCTCCTGTCCTGAAATAGAGGATCCTGCTGAAAAAGGAGATAGAAAGCTGCTCAAGGTCAAATGAGTTTAATTTTCATTCATGTTTGTGTTGCATTTTAAAAATAACTATAAAAGAAAATTCACCTGTAAAGAACAGTTTTGTGGCTTCTGACTGAGTGCCTATCTGTGTTTCAGGTCAAAAATGGGCACTTGTGAAAACACACAGAATGAAATATAGATAGGCACCAAAAGGCAAATTCAAGCAGTTGATGAATAGACAAGTAAAAACAGTGGTCTGCATTCTGAAACCAGGATGATTTCTAAAGATAAACACAAGAGTAAAAATCTAAAATGAAATACAAAATGAAGATGTTCATTCTGATGATGTGGCACATAAACAGCTTTTGGTTTTCTCACATTCTTGATCTAACAATTATTGCCAGTGAGGCTTTTTCATTGAGTTTGTTTTCCAAAGAAATTCACCTCTTCTGAGCATCAAACTAGCCATGAAAACAATCAAATCAGCCACGTAAAAGAAAAATTGTCCCTTCTTTCTATGCAGCACATCATGTTGTGGGACCAGTGTGTTTTTTATTGTCCCAATTCTCTGTTGCCTAGGGTAAGTAAGTAAAGGCAAGAAGGCAGTTACTGTACAACATGTTAAGGAAGGTAGTGGAAAAGCATTAAAATGTAGAAATTCAGCTGTGGTGCACCAGAACTAATAATTCTAGGATATCCTGGTATTGACAGTTTATGGCTGTTACTGTGGTGGCTGGTCTGGGGTGGCCCTGTCCTGTAGCTTTCATTTCCAACAGCTTGGCCCAAAGTCATCAACTTGTTGACTTAGTGTTTAGGTAGCATAGAGTGAGTTCCCATAGTCCTTTGCTACCTGTGTTATTTTTATTCTCTGCTTCTGTATCTAGTATGGGAAGGTGCTTCAGCACCTTTGTCATATCCCCAGTGTCCCCTTGTTCTTAAAGGTAGCTGGAAAGAAGCAAAAGTAAGTGCAGGTGCTTGGACCTTCTTTTCATACCATGCTAACACTTGTTTCAGAAAGGGAACCCTTCTCATCTGACTTTAGGAATTTTAACCTATGCTCCTCATGTTGTAGAGGGTGTGCAGGTTAGTTTGATGTAGTCCCCTGATAAAGAAGTCCATTCTAGCCAAAGAGCACACAGAATGTACTCCTCCAGTTCTCTTTCTGGTTGGGAAAGTTAGACTGCTGTGTGTTTCTGTGGGCATTATAGGGGTCTAATCTTGCCTGTCCACGCCCACCTTTCTGTAGCTTTGGATCAAAAGATACAGTTGAGACATATCCCATATCAAGGATTCAAAGCAGTCTTGATTTTTTGGGGTCATGAGACTGTAGTCTTTTGTTTAATTAGTTTAATAGTTTAATTTGTTTGAAACGAGTGGTATCTTTGTGGTTTAACTGTGATCTTTGGGCACCCAATGGAGCTTAAAATTGCTAAGTCATTATTTCTGCCAGACTTTTGAAGTGGTAGTATCAAGGGTCACATGTCCCCACATATGACTCCGCAGACCTTACTCAACACTGCAAACACTGCTTTGGATTTTTTGTTTTAAATTTTCTTTTTCTGACATACTTTTGAATTTGCAAAGTCTGTTTACCCACATCTGTATTATGTGAAGACTCTCTCCCCAGCTCCCTTTAAATAGTCAGATCTAGGAGTAAATTAACAAGTGGATTATCTACTGAATGCAGTCAAAGATATCCATCCATCCATCCATCCATCCGTCTGTCCGTCCGTCCATCCATCCATCCATCCACTTTAAATGTATTTAACATAGTGTTTAGGTCATCTGTGCAATGGAGCTGATATGCCAGAGCTGGCTTTGCAGATTAAGTTCAGTCATCCTGTCTCTTCAATTAGTTGCTGTTTAAACATAGATATGCTTTTCTAGAGGTACTACTGTAAGGCAAAGCTGAAAACTCTTATTTCTATGCAGGACTGTTTGAATACTGTTTCTCTGCTTTGCAGAGGGCTTTATGTTCCAGTACTGTGGTGACTCCCAGTGCTTGGTCTTCAGTGTGCCTAAACTAACTGCTTCCAGCTTCCAGCTCCTGGGGGGCTGGTGTGGAGGCAGAGAGGGAACCCTGAAGAAGGAGAACTGACAGTGTGTTGTGCATCACCCTTTCCATGAGTTCCACAATACCTACATCATCAATATTTTGCACCTGAGTTACCAAAATCCCACACAGTTGGAAAGCTGCCTGTGTAGTTGTATGGTTGGGATGTGTAGAAAAAGATTCCATAATATTACAGCAACTGGCTCTCTCTAGATGATCTCTGTTTATTAAAGCTCTGAATATTAATTGTTGAACCATATGGATTTCAGTCTACAAGTATCTTTACATATTTTCTGAAAATAAAAAGATATATTTATTATAGTATTTATCTATTACTTACTGTTATAAGTAAAGCATAATTATTTCTAGTAAGGTAGATGTTTGAATACATTTCTTGAGCCCTAAGAGTGACTGTAAGATACCATACTTCTTCTTTCACTGCACAAAAATTGATAAATGGTCTTTGCAAACCGTAAATAAAATTTTAATGTCTGTGTTTAATTATATAGATGTTAACCATGGATCAATTACTCAACAGGGATTATGTAGCAGGAACAGCCTGCCAACACTGCAGCTGAGACGAACTTCAGGAGTCCCTGGCATTTCCCCTATAGAATCAACATCTTCTAGATGGGAACGGAGTAACAGCAAGAGATCTCATCAGGAATATAATACATCAAAGTAAGCACTCAACCTCATACATGTAGCCACTCTAGGATGTCTGTGATGTTGGAACAGGGCAGCAGAAGTGTTTAATGTAAAATCTTGTGAATTACCTTTTGAATTCTGCCACCTCAAACAGGGCAACTTTTCATTACACTCTATACTTTATGTTTGATCTGAAGTCAAAATAGGGTTGTTCAGAGGTTGAATGGCATGCATTACCTTAAGGAACAAGCCTGTGTATTGGTTTTAGTTGGACACAAAAAAGTTTGACATACATTGCAAAACTAACAAGCTTAACCTCTAAAACTTTGCTGACTTCCTCTTTCACCTTTTTACTTAAAATATTTTTCTTTCACATTCCAGCTTCCACATATCCCAGCATTTGCTCTTGAATTAGAAGCTGATACAGCTTTCTTGCATTTTAATATATGGCTTTTGTAGGCTAACTGTAGTCGCAGTGTTTTAATGTGCTTTCAAAGAGAGTATGTGTGAGCTGGGAGAGCTGGTATACAAATAATGACAAGGGGAGTCTATCCCAGTTGTCAACCGAAACAGTTTTGAAAGTGACTGCCATGTCAGTATTATACTTCAGAAAAATAAATTATTGTTTATTTCTTGTTTTAAATATTTATATATTTAAACAAATGATGGGAGATCAAGAATTATATCGGTATCTGACTTGCTTTTGAAATCTGGTTAAACAAGTTTTAATCTGTTTGGGCAAACGCTGCTTTCCTATATCAAAATGAAATAATTACTTTTAAACACACTATTTCACTTTATACAGTTATTTTAATTACATGTCACATTTTTGATTACTAAAGGAAATGTGTCATTTGCACTATGGAATGTATTTTCATGTATGGAGCAGCAGATGGCGCAATCCAAATGCAATTTAACGATTTAGCTGCTCAAGTACAAGAGAGACTTAAATGTCAAAAACAGATCCAGTCTTAATATGATAATAAATAAAAGAATTAAACAAATGTGCAAAACTGTTTTGAAAAGCAAACTGTGAATGGTATTTCCGAAGTAGCCAACTTTATCAGTGTTCTTAGATTTGTTAGAAAATAGCCCACATTGGTAAAACATTCCAGAAAAGTGAATACCATATTAGAAAGTAAAACAAAACTCTGGCACATGGTCTAAATATACTTACTGTGACATTTTAGGACTGTGTAAAGTTTCCTGTGACCTTCACTCAGTATGCACCATTTTTGATTCTGTATAATTGATGTATCTCGTCTATCTGACCTTGAATTTTACTTCTTTCTGGCAGTCTTTTTTTTTTTTTCCCATTTAGTGGTAGTGGACCTGTAAGAGCAGTCTGGCTATTTTTTACACTTTTTATTTAATAAATATTGCAGATAAGTTAGGAAAGAGAAAAATCTGTTTTATTTACAGCCAAGGATCACATTCTAATGGGTCTTTTGGAGCAAACTTGCTGACAATCCCAAAACAAAGATCATCTTCTGTGACACTGACTCATCACGTAGGTGCCAGGCGTGCAGGTAAGATGTTGCTGTTTGTATAGCTTGGCAACACAAGGTGTCAAGGTGTTTGTTAGTGCATCCTATGTTACATCTGGGCTTTTTCATGCAAATATAGTACTAAAGCAACATCAATGTGTTGCATATATTTAAAAAAATACATATAGTCTGCTTCTGAGAATACTGAAAAAAAAGTAACATTGCATTTGTAGGAGTTTCAGCTACTCACAAGATTCAGTGAGGCTGCAAAATGTTAAGGTTGTCACCCAATGAAAATTGCAGTGTTCACATATGGCAATAAGAGACTTCTTACTGTTTTAGCAATTATGTTTTTTTGCAATGGAACAGCAATATGTAGATGCTCCTAAACACTTGATGGCCATCTGAGATGAATAATTAAACAGATGAATAATTAAACAAGAAGTTGCTGTAGATTTTATTCTAACACTGTGTCAAGGTTAAAAACCCTTCAGAGGTCATCCCACAACACAGTCCCTGCAATGATGTAGTAGATAGCATAACAGCAGTGCTGCAAAAATGTGTATATAAGGATTTCAGAGATTATAACTGGTCTCTCTGCCTCTATTAAGTGAATACTTTTGACATTTCTGCTTATGCATTCTAGCATGACTTAAAAAAACCAACCCAATTTATTTTATAAAAGTTTAAAAATGCAGGTTGGATTGGCAGAGATTAATACACTTTCTAATTTTTTAACACCCCAAAGTCACCATTATTTTCAGTATTACTTACTGGTGCTTTGGTTGTTTCCCTTTCACTCTTCTAAACACCAAGAAATGTGAACACAGGCTGGATCCACATATAAACTCATTAAATACATCAAACACATTACTGCACGTTTTCAGTGGTTCTGTCTTTGTAAAAATCTGGGCTGCCCTCTGTGCTTTTCTGCTTTTGATGTGATGGAAAATGCAAAATGCGGTGCTGCGCTTTAGAACCTGCTGGATGTGTCTATGTAAAAAGGTTGAAATTAAACAACAACACTGGAGTATGATGTGTGTAATTCACATCAGGGTAGCTTTTGACACTGTTGGAAGTGTACAATCTCTGCATCACTTTATTTAAGGGCAGTACTGTATATTAGTAAATGATCAGGGACTTTATAGTCATAAAACTTAAGATGGATTTTTGTTTCATGGTTTGCAGCAGAAAAAGTGATTCAGCCTTGGAATATCCATAGAATACCTGATTCTTTTGCCTGTATTTGCTCTAAAACTTTATTTTTGATGACTGTATGTTTACAATTGCTATGGCTTACCTTGGGCACCTGTAGATAACCTGTCTTTGGCATGTTCTCACAAGGCAAAAAAGCAATTCTTTGGTTTAATTCAAAATGTCACTGAAAATTCATGTTACTATCCAAAGTCCAGATTGACCAGCTTTTTCTCCTAGCTTTCACAGACAAAAGCCTAAAGTAAACCCTAGCTCACTCTTGAAACAGCAGTAGGAAATTTCATAGACCTGAGGAAGATGAAGATGTTGATTGGTTTGTACCCTTCATTGCCTTGACCAAATTTCAGATGATTTCCCCAGTGGCTTATTAGGTAGATTTAGACAGATTATCATGCCAACAAGAAATGGTATATCATTGTCTGAAAAGAGTAGTATCTGCTCACTTTTATGTCTTGCTTCAGAAGTGTGCTTTTAACATTTTGAGTTTTTTACAATTCTTTAAAAACATTGCAAGATTTTTTTCCTTAATTGTAAAACTCATAAGTCTAAATATATCTTTCTAGGTCATTAATTAATACTGAGGTTATTATTTTTTTTAAAATTTATTTTAAATTCTGATTAAATTTTGCCAGTTAAGAACAAATCCAAACCTTTGAAAGCCAGATGCTGTAACATTACATGATTTGCTAATTCAGATGTGTAGTCTAGCTTCTGTGTCGTCGTAGATCTCAAAAGTTGGAATAGATTTTTTTTATTGAATGGTGTCAACTATACACTATGTTTTGAAAACTGACATATTCTTTTACTACTTACAAAGTTTCCCGTTTCACTTTGGTCTTTCTAAATAGCAGTGTTTTTGTTTTTTCTGAACGCTGTCTAATACTTCTTTTGGAAGGTGCTTCTCCTGGCCTGAGTCCTGTGGGTTCACCAAGTCATGGATCTGTCTCCAGTGGGGATTTCAGCAACTGGTCACCTGTAGAATTTCCAGATACTGCTGATTTTCTTACAAAGCCAAGTGTTAATATACATAAGCCTCCAGGATACACTTCTAATTCTTCAGATTTTCAGCAGCAAGTTAAAACTCCCATAGGTTACATGTGTAGCAGGTACTATAAACCCTCTTACATTTTTTGGAATTTCATATCCATTGACAAGAATACACTTGAAATGAAAAATTGTAATAGATCTTAGACATGTAGGAAGGCATATGATATCATAGTAATGTGTAGCTGTAGTAATAATATGTGAAGAGACTAAAGAATGCTGCACATATGCCATACATACAGCTCATCCTTGAAAGCAGCAGTTATTGAAGAGGAACAGTATTTTATGTATTTTTAGAAAGGGATTACTTCCTACCTGGGAATTGAATTCTGCATTTTTGAGTAGTTTTTAAAGAAATAGTTCTACTTTATTGATTTGTGAAGCTGAATCCAAGAGTGGTGATGGCTGCTTATTTTCTAAATACTGACTAGAACTGCATGCCAAATTTAGGAGAAAATACTAAGGTTGTTTTGGAGGCACTTTCAAAAGCATTTTAAGACATGTAATTTGCAGATATTTTTCAGTACAACAGAGCAGTAACAAAAGAAGAAAATTATTGAATTTTGTAAATATTTTTCATGTGTTCTTTAAGCTGTGGACGTCAGATACTCAAGCCTGTTTCAACACCAGAATCAGAACTTGCAGAATATAAAGACAAAAAATCAGGTGGGTTTTCAAAATACGCAACAACTGGAAATCAGCTTGGTTTTTTTCCTCCAATACAATCAAATTATGGTTTTTATATTTCTGTGTGAACGTTTTCCTACATTCCAAGTAACTCATGTGCAAGTATTTTATATGCATTTGTGACTTAATAAGATAACCTAAAATACCACCTCCTTCACAGCAAGGATTTTATAGTGCTATAAGGGATTATAAGACTTCCACTCATAGCCTATACTCTTGGAGTTCTATACTCCCAAGTATCAAACAACTTCTCTGCCGTCTTTGCTGAATTAACCACTGAACCAATGTTTGCATGTGAAAAATGACGCATCTAGCTTTCACAATCTTTAAATAGGTTGCACTTAATGAGTTTTGGCATTTACAACTTGTTTTTTGTTGTTAAGATCTTAATTAAAATTGTTTAGAAATAAGATATTACTTACATTTATGTGAAAAATCTGTGTGATCACTTTAGGAAGTATTAGTAATTTACAAATCAACGACTTTACTTATGGTATTTATATATGTAATTTTTTTAAGGTGAAATTGGAAGTACTAGTGTTTCAAAAGACTCTCTTCATCATACAGAGACGAAAAAACATGAATGGAATAAAGTGATCGATCAAACACCAAATAATCTAATGGTAAGCGTGTAATTGCAAAAAAGGTTGTGACAATTTTTTTCAGTGGTTAGGCTTTATCATTTCTAACATGCCGTAAAGAGACCTTTGCATTGCTAAGAAGTATAATTCCTGAAGGAAAGAGATGGATATTGATATTCAGATTTTCATTTAATGAGTGTGCATTTTCCAGTGTGTGTAAATGTCACTCACAAATGAGGAGCTAGATGATGACTGTATTAATGTTTTGTTCATCCAAATTAATTTGTGTAGATTTAATGTTGATAGTACGCTCAGGCACTGATCAGCTGGTATTGTCTTTAGTTCTCATGAACCATGAAGGAACAATGCAGCAATTTCTATGCAACTTGCATGACTCTTTATCTAGTACAGCATTATCAAAAGTGCTAACAGACAAGTGGTTTAAGATTTACTATCATTTTGGCTTTATACATCAATTTTTTAAGAGCGTCTTCAATTAATGAACTGTTAGAGCTCAGTAAATGTTTTGCTAGCTTACGCATATTTGTGTTTTGTTAACATAAGAGTGAAAATTTTAGCATCATCTCATAAAGCCCTGGGACCTGCTGCCCGAAAAAATGAAGTCAAACCCTTAACTGGGCTATTTGCACTACTGATTTACGGTTTTTTCATGGCTGTAGTTACAGCACCATTCAATACATTTAATAATGATTTATGTTTTTTATGGCATTTTCTGCCAATTCAACTGACAAATTAGTTTTCAGTTATCTTAGAGATGATAAAGTATCTTACTCCTATACAGGTGGAACAGAGTCCTACATTAGAACCAATGTTGTTAGACCCTGATTCACTGATGGAAAAGATGGACAATTGGAATTTCCAAATTTTTGACCTTGTACAGGAAATGGGAGACCAGTCTGGAAGGATTCTTAGCCAGGTTTGTTGTATTTTATTATATGAGTCAGGGTGTGAAAAGCTGTTGTTCTTATGTATTTTATTTAAACCATGAAGTTTTGCATTCAACGTACATTACATAAATATAGGAATGCTAACTTGAATAGGAATGATAACTTGAAAAGTAGAAATACCACTTCACACGTAGTCCATCTCATGGTAAAACATAAACAGTGACTGATCTATCAACATCTTGCTTCAAATTTTCTGGATTATATTTTCAATGTAAATGTAGGTTAGTTTCACACTGACTAGGTTTTGTAGTAGTATGGCATTTCCTGTGAAAAATTTTCTCCTGCTTTCAGAATTACTACCTTGTTTGTCAACCATTTCTTTTTTCTTTATTTCAGTAAAATATTTCTACCAGAGCTACACCTGTGGGGGAAGAGAAGTGATCTTTTAGGCAGTCTTTTGCATCTTGATCCTACAAACAATGGGATTTTTTTTCCATGCTGCTTTCTGCATGTAGTATCCCTTTTATCTCTTTCTGATGTATTACTAAGCTCCTTTGTGCAGTTTCATGTTGTCCTGAACCCAATCTACTGGCAGGTGCAAAAGTATGATCCTGTTTGCTCTTTCCCAGTCTCTCACATTCATTAATGTCATCTGGAAGCTTCTGTCTCTTTCTTTATGCTGGATTTAGCAAATGTGGAGATATAGTATGAGCTGAATTGGCATCTGATCTGACAACAAAATATTTTTACTAGTATCTTGGTTTCCTACTGTGGAGTAGGATACATGTTACTTAGGCTCAAGCATAGCGTCAGAAGAACCAGCTGGAAGGGAAGGAGAAGGTTAGAAGCAGCACTCTGGTATAGTTGGAACTGTAGGCCTGCATCTACAGGAAAAAAAAAACAATGGGGGTAACTTAATTTTTGTCTTCAGTTAGTCTGGTTTGACCAAGTGTCTTCAGGTCTTTTGTCACCTCAAGCTGTTAATGAATTATACAGCAGTGTTTTTACTCTGGAGTATTAATACTCTGCAACCGAGCTTGGCTGGCATTTCACTTGTGTCCACTCTAGGGGGTAGGTCAAACCTATAAGGTCTTAAGTGTGCAGGTTTCTACTTTATCTGAATTTCTGTGGTTCTTCCTGATATTGTATGTGTGTGTACTCTTCATCCTCCTCCTCCTGCCCCAGTCCTTCTGTCTGTTGTGCTGTTAGCATCTGATACACGTCTTGCTTGAGAGCTATTCAAAACTGTATTTTACCATCATCATTTGTAAGGTTCTCTGATTGGGTACATGAGGAACCATTGGGACAGGTGGAAGGAGGGATGTTCTCTCCTTTTCCTCTCATGTTCTTTGAGCACCTCCCACACTTCAAAACTTAAGTATCTGAGAAAGAAGTGACATGAAAAGCAGTGACTTCTTTTGAAAGGCATTCTTGATATTTGCATTCTTGGGACATTAGTTCTTTGTAGTTGCTACATTCTACTTGTAATCCATAGCACATTCTCATCATGTATACCTGTCTGGCTATGCTAAGTACATTTAAACAATATTTTTTCATTTACTAGCTGGCTTTGTTAAAAATAGCCAAGATAAGTCATAAAATGAATAAAAGAAATAGGATTTAATTACCAAAGTTTAAAAAAATTAATCCCATGTTGGGTTTTTAAAATAATGACTTTGCTACTACAGTTAACTTAGTAATTTGTACTTTTTAGTAATTACTAAGAATGTAGATTTTTCTTTTTTCATTTTTGTCCACTAATGTGAAAAAGCATGAGCTCATTAGCATTATGGACATTCTGGAAAACATTAATAAAACTAATCAGTTCTGCATAGGATTTGTTAGTAAGGAAATAAAAGCCTTTATTATTGAGAGGATGATAAAAATCTGCATTGTTGTAATAAAAGTTATTAAATATATATCTGTGATGATAGCTTTCACGTAAACTTAATGGAATTTTAGTGATTTCCATTTCTATCAGTGAGAAAAATCAGGACTATTTTGAAAGTTGAAAAAGCAGAATATGCTTTTTCTAAAAGCATAGAAGTTTATTTGTCAGACTAAAATTCCTTTTAATGTGCATTTAGGTAACTTATACCTTGTTTCAAGACACTGGCTTGTTTGAAATTTTCAAGATCCCTACTCAAGAATTCATGAATTACTTCTGTGCACTTGAAAATGGCTACCGAAATATTCCCTGTAAGTACTACCCCATTATGTAGTTTTTCTTTTCTATTTGTGTATCTCCTTTAAGTAGATATGTGTTAATATTTCATACACATCATAGAATCATTAGGGATCGGGAGGGACCTTGAAAGATCATCTAGTCCACAGCAGGATCACCTAGACCAGTCACACAGAAACACATCCAGGCGGATCTTGAACATCTCCAGAGAAGGAGACTCTACAACCCCCCTGGGAGGCCTGTTCCAATGCTCCGTTACCCTCACTCTGAACAAGTTCCTTCTGATATTTCTATGGAACCTCCTATGTTCCAGCTTGCACCCATTGCCCCATGTCCTATCACCAGATGACCTTGAGAAGAGCCTGGCTCCATCCTCCTGACACTCACCTCTCACGTATTTCTAGACATTAATGAGGTCACCCCTCAGCCTTCTCTTCTCCAAGCTAAAGAGACAAGCTACCTCAGCCTTTCCTCATAAGGGAGGTGTTCTGCTTCCTTCATCATATTTATTGCTGTACTCTGGACACCCTCCAGCAGCTCTGTGTCCTTCTTGAACTGAGGGGCCCAGAACTGGACACAATACTCCCGATGTGGTCTCACTAGTGCAGAGTAGAGGGAGAGAAAAACCTCTCTCGATCTGCGAACCACTCTGCTTCTGATCCCCTCCCAGGATGCTGTTGGCCCTCTTGGCCACAAGAGCACCTTGCTGGCTCATAGTGATCCTGCTGTTCACTAGGGCCCCCAGGTCCCTTTCTCCTACACTGCTCTCCAACAGGTCAGGCCCCAACCTATATTGGCGCTGTGGTTGTTCTTTTCCAGATGCAAGACTCGACACTTAACCTTGTTGTATTTCAATATGTAGACAGATATAGACAGTGCCTGAACTTGGTATATTTTTAATTAGTATATTTGACAGAATATGAAGCAATGTAATGAATTGCAGTGAAAAAATTCTGCACTCTAAAATCAAATTTGTTAATATGTAGGTGTAATATAATCATAAAGAATTTGAATATGTAGTTGAGTCAAACATACTAAAGTCAATGGGAAAATGTTTGTTGATTTAACAGAAATTTTGCATAGACCCACAATAGAATCATAATAAAATATAGAGTATTAACAGCAATTATTCATCTTGCTGTTCAGGGCAGCAACATTTTTTATAAAGTTCAACAAAACCCGCCCCCTCACCCCATATATACAACCATTCAACCCATTCCCACACTGCCTCGCTTCTCAGTGTCACAGCGGTTGGTAGTGGCTCAGCATTGCCAACTTAAAAGGCTACTTTATCCTTTCCTGATTCGGGGGCAGGATGTATTATAATTAGAAAGTGTTTGATTTTTGTCTAACTTGATTCTTAAAATGCAGTGATAAAGGCTCTACTAACGATTTCATTTTTTCCTTTATATTTAAACTAAGTCTCCCTTTTAGTACGCTTGGTACGTAGTTTTTTCTTTTTGTTTGTTTTGATTCTATTGCAGATAGTATTTTTTATGATATTTTGATAATTTTCAGATCACAATCGTATCCATGCCACTGATGTTCTTCATGCAGTGTGGTATCTGACAACACGGCCCATTCCTGGATTTCAGCAAATACATAATGAACATATCACGGAGAGTGAGATAGGTATGTCTTGGGTTGTTTGTATAGGGTTGTTTGGCTTTTTTCTTTTGCTCTACAAATGTTTTAATGAAATTAAAACAGGTAAAATTGATTTATCTGGAAGAAAATATCTAATTATTCTTAAAATTCAATTTTCTATTTGATATTTTATTACAAGGCAGTAGAAATATCACGCTGTTAGAAATATTATGCTGTCAATGTCTAAAAAAAAGACTGGATGAGTAGTGGTTAGTTTGTTAGCCAAGAAGTGCAAGTTCACTTAATAAATTTTCCATGTTGAATGAAGCTACGGGCAGTATATTTTTAGCATTTGAAATACATTAGATTAATATTTCTTTATTGGGAAATTAAATACTTGATAGAAAGACACTAAACTCAAGAGTATTTGACTTAATTAAAGTTCTTCTTAACGGTTCTAGTGCAAAAATGAGTATTTCGTAATCCTGTGTTAGATATTGCATCCAGCCATGCAGGCATTGGGGGTGACTGTATTACATAAAATAAGGTAAATGTGATAAAATGTGGTAATGGAGCAGTCTCTAGGGCCTAACTTTTAGAACTGAGTTTTATGTGTGCAGCAAAAAAGGGCAAGGTGTAAGTCGTGGTTTTTAAAAGGCTGAAATTTTAAGCAGTAATTTGTGAGCTGTACAGGAAATCATGCGGTATATGTTATTTCTTTCTAATTAGCTCATCTGCTGTCACCTTTCTCTTTCTTCCGTGTTTGTCCACATCCATTGATTGCACACTACTTAATTTTCTTTCTCTAAGTGTTAAAAGGGTTAGGATTGGTGGTTCAAGTGTTCAGTTCTGGGCTCCTCAGTTTAGGAAGGATGTTGAGGTGCTGGAACGAGTCCAGAGAAGAGCAATTAGATTGGTAAAGGGCCTGTAAGGTAAGCCCTACGAGGAGAGGTTGATGGAGCTGGGTCTGTTTAGCCTGGAAAAGAGGGGGCTCAGGGGTGACCTTATTGCTGTCTATAACTACCTAAAAGGTGATTATGATCAGGTGGGGGTTGGTCTTTCCTCCCTGGACACTGGAGACAGGACAAGGGGTCATAGTCTTAAGCTGCATTGGGGGAGGTTTAGACTTGACATCAGGAAAAGGTTTTTCACTGAAAGAGTGATCCAGTTCTGGAATAGGCTACCCTCGAAGGTGGTTGAGTCACCATCCCTGGAGGTGTTCAAGGTTAGGCTGGATGAAGTGCTGAGTGTCATGATCTAGATGTCAGATGTTTAGGTTTACTTGGTTGGTTTTAGGTTGGACTGGATGATCTTTAAGGTCTTTTCCAGCCTCATCATTACTGTGATACTGTGATACTGTGAGAGAAAAAGGATAAAAATCTTCTGGTTTTCCTTTACAAAACCTAAACTAAAAAATTATAATCTTACTGCTTTTGAACTTTTCCTGCTTAAATATTTCTATGGCTTTTAATCCTTGCTTATCCAATAAGACAAAAGAACCCCTTTTTGTTATGCAGTAATGAAATACGTACTATTTTTTTTTTTTGGCATTATTTGGGGTTTTTTTTAAAGTAGTGACTTTGTCCAGGGGACAGAGGAGAATAAAACTGAATCTCCTTATTGTTCAAATATTTGCATAACTTAATGGATTTAGTTGATTCTACTGTAGTTTCCACTGTCCCCTGAGCTTTTCCTGTAGGTCTGCAATTTCAAGAAATGGGCAAATTATAGAAATGCTAAGTGAGATGCTGATTGATTCTTTCTTGGCCTTGTTGAGATTGGAGGAAAACTGCAGAATATCCTGTTAGATGAGAATGAAATTCTGCATCTGCATAACAACATGAGGTCTTTAACAGCAAAACAAAGGGGAAGGCAAACAAGTGACCAGTTTTGACAGTAGTGTGTAACCATTGCTATCCCTGTGGGTTTTACAGCACCTATAGTTTCAACTCTGAGTTCTACATGTTTTGTAGTGTTTCTGCTCCTTTCCCTACTATGGAACAAATGTCTGGGAGTGCATTTTTAATTATTAAGATCATAGATTGTTACTGGTTTTTAAGCTAAATGACTACTGTAATAAAGGGTCTAGGTAGCCAGTGTCCTTGTTCTGTGCTTCCTGAAGCTTTCCTCTAAACCAGACTTCTTTGTCTGGAGGACAGGTCCGATGAGGAGCAGCTAAGGCAGCTGGTGGTGTTTAGCCTGGAAAAAAGGAGGCTGAAGGGAGACCTTATTGCTCTTTACAACTACTTGACAGGAGGCTGGAGTAAGGAGGGCCTCGACCTCTTCTCCCTGATGGCAAGTCATAGGGCCAGAAGATATGGGAAGGTTTGCGGTGGATGTTAGGAAGCATTTCCAATGGTGGAGTCACTGTCCCTAGAGGTATTTAAGTGACATGTAAAACTGGTACTTAGGGAAATGATTTAGTGGTGACCTGACAGTGCTGGGTCAAAGGTTGGACTTGCTGAGCTTAAAGGTATCTTAAACAATAGATTCCCTGTGATTTTGTGATTGTAATGGGAAATTGAGAAGAAAGGGATACTAAGGTATGTCTCTATGTAGTGCTAAGTAAGGATTAGTTTTGCAACAGGAACTTTCCACTTTCCAGTTTGGGCATGCTTCTTATAGGATTGACAGAGTCCTGTAGGATTTTGCTCACCATGTAATGGCATGAAACAGGTGATGCTTTGAATGCATTTGTAAGACTTCACCTATCCTTTTGGACAGCCAATGTGGTCATGACCAATGTACAACTTACTGGCATTTCAACTTTCCTTCAAGATGGCTTGTTTGTCTATAAACAACATAACTTTTCAAATGAAGTGTAAGTGTTTCTTTGCCAGTTATTCAGCTCCACAAATACAAGGATAATTGTATTTACAACAGTATCTGGCTGAGTGGTTTAAAATATGTTTAAAAAATACAAATGAAACAATGTTCTAAAAAGTGTTTTTATTTTTGTATTTTCATTTTTCTTTAGATGAAGGCAGTGGTATTGCCCCTGCTCCAGTCAGCTATATTTCTTCAAAAAGTTGCTCTATTGCTGATGACAGTTATGGATGTCTGGCATCAAACATTCCTGCTCTGGAATTGATGGCTTTATATGTAGCAGCTGCCATGCATGATTATGATCATCCTGGTCGTACAAATGCTTTTCTAGTGGCTACAAATGCACCTCAAGTAAGAAATTCTTTAGCCAGAAAATTGTCTATATCTGAAATAATGAATAATGAAGACACAACATCATTTGCAGTTGTGACTTGTTTCTAGCCTGTAAATTTCAGAATATTTTGTTATAATTTTAGATCTTTAAAACTTGTTGTTTATTTTTGTAGGCTGTTCTCTACAATGACAGATCAGTCCTAGAAAATCACCATGCTGCTTCTGCCTGGAATCTTTTCTTATCACGACCAGAATACAACTTTTTGGCAAACCTTGATCATGTACAGTTCAAACGTTTTCGTTTCTTAGTGATTGAAGCAATCCTTGCCACTGATCTCAAGAAGCATTTTGATTTCCTTGCTGAATTTAATGCCAAGGTTTGTTATATTTTAGTGTTTGTGCTGAGCCGATCATGATATACTGATGATAGTGTTGTTACTCAGTAGTTGTTATCATTAATAACTTGCATATGAAGTTTTATGTTATTTGAGTTTACTAAAAAAAATGTAAAGAAAATATTTCTGTTGAACAAATGAACTGTAGATTAGGATTTAGATTGCCTGAGAAATCTAGCACAGGTGACATAGGCACCCACAGGAGACCTTTTTCATATCTCATATTTCCATCTTCCAGGAGATAGTAAATTAATTTTTTTTTTAATACGTAAGACAAAAGAATCCGTAGAAAAATAAATGTATAGTGCCCATTGTGCAAAGGTGAAAAAACCCCAAGCATTAATTTTTACAAATTTGTGTGTTCGATCCAGGTCAACGATATCAACAGTCATGGTATAGAATGGAGCAATGAAAATGATCGCCTGCTGGCTTGTCAAATATGCATCAAACTGGCAGATATTAATGGCCCAGCTAAAGTCAGAGAGCTGCATCTGAAATGGACTGAAGGCATTGTTAATGAATTTTATGAACAAGTGTGTATGACAAGTGTAATTTACTTCTTATTACTGACAAGCATTACATTACCAAACGTATAACTAAATTATGCATTATTCCTTGCCTTAATCTTCTTAAATATTTTCTTTTTGAATATTGAAAATTTATCCCTATAGGTAAGATTCTAACACAATCTTTTATTTCATGTAAGTTTTGTTAGAAGCTTGAAAACACGTTTACTGCCAGTGTTGTGCATTTTTCAGATATTAGTTGATTGTCTTTTGTTCTCTGTTTTAAAAACTTTAGAATTATTCTATAAAACCAAAATAACTTCTACCACATTGGGAAGTTCAGCTCACTAGTATGTTGTCAGGTTAAAAAATTATCTTTGCCTTCACTGAACTCGAGGCAGCCATAGTATATATTAAGAGGTACAATCCAGGTGATGTGTATTTGTTTACAAATAATCTTTACAATAAAAATTTTGTTTTAGGAGTTTTGATTTTTTTTCCCACTTTTTTTTCAGGGTGACGAAGAAGCAAGTCTTGGATTACCTATAAGTCCCTTCATGGATCGATCTTCTCCACAGCTTGCAAAACTACAAGAATCTTTCATCACTCACATAGTTGGCCCCCTTTGTAATTCCTATAATGCAGCTGGGTTGCTTCCAGGGCAGTGGGTAGATGAAGATGAGGAAGATGCAGAAAGTACTGAAGATGATGATGGAGCACAGTTAGAGAGTGATGATGAAATGGAAGATGATCTTATTTTAAGTAAGTTTTTATATTTCACTTGACACATTAGGTTGTCATTTAGTAGATTTAGACATCACAGTGGTGGCTGTAATTGCATAGTACCAATATAATCTATTTTGTGATTATTCTGCTTCATATATATTAATCTAATAACATTTTTTAGTAACAGGAGACTTGCCATTTGAAACAAACTCATTGTGAACCTTTATCATGTCACTACTTAAATTTTCTGACTAAGCATCCATGATTTTTGCTTAGTGAGCATCTCTTACAACATGTCATTGGTTTTGACGGCATATGCTTTGATTCTCAAACCATGAAATATGTTTATAATTTTACAGAAACTCAAAGAAAAAAAGGTAGACGAATATTTTGTCAGCTAATACACCACCTCAGCGAAAACCACAAAATATGGAAGAAAGTGATTGAAGAGGAAGAAAAAACTAAAGCTGAAGGAGCTAAGCTGCTCACTGAGATCTCGTCTTTACCTCAAACAGATGAAATTCAGGTTATTGAGGAAGCTGATGAAGAAGATGAGCGACAACTAGAAGATAAGACATGCTAAGAAAACGTCAGTGGTGTCCAATATGATGATAGTCTATGTTTATTTCCACTGTGCTGACTTCAGCTTGACACAGTTCACATAACATTGAAAGGCCTTAATACTGTGAGAGGATTCTTTCTACTCTGGTGGAATCCCACTCCTTTGCACTTTCGTCACACAGAATATGAAACTTTATTCAAAGATTGAGTATTGTATTCCCTGATGCAAAGTTCTTTATGCCTTAGTTGGTATAAAATATCCTGATACAATGCTGCCTTGCTAAATATGGAACTCTTCTCTTCCTTGAGGTACCTGTAATTTTTAAAAACATTCAATGACTTCAATTACCAAAGTGGCAAGAACTTTTTGCTAACAAGACAGTGTGGGATGAATCCTGATATTATCTTGAGTTGCTTATTTCATGTTGTTTTTGAACATGAATAAGAAAAGTCTGTGCCTATATGAGAAGTATGTTACTGTTGCAGTGCAAGCCTGTTGTGGGGTGTCTACTTAGTGCAGTAGTGTGCTTAATGTAGTCATCTCGAGCAACTGTTCAAGGACTGCGACATAAATGCTGAATTTCTGATATTTGTGGTTTAAACAAGACAAAAATATCCAGGTGCATCTATTTCTGATGCTTTTTATTATTGTGCATAATCTGATGTTTTATTTTTGCAGAAAATATTCAGGTTTGCAGTGGGTGTTCATGGGAATTCATTGAATACAAGGCCATTATCATGTTGCCTTGCTGTTTTGTGGTAGAACATTAAAAACTTGTTCAGTTACTTAAATTATTATGGAATTTTATTCTTTTAGTCATAGTGCTTTGTTTCCTGACCTTACTCAGGTTCCTGTTTAAAAACAAGTCAACCACATAGATTTTTATCTTGCACCAATTTCCAGTATTAAATTTTAAGTGAATAAGATTGTATTTCATTTATTCTTTGTATGTAAAACTTTAGGGGAATTAAAGTTTTTTGTTTTTCTACAAAAAGAAAAAGAAATAGCTAGTATATTTTAATGTGCCCCCCCATTTTTTCTCCCATCACAGGCACAGCTTATATTGCCTTCAAGTTTGATGTACATCTTGCTATATACATATGGAAAGCATAAAGTGAAAGCTTTGAGTAAAGCCTGATAATAGTAAGGTATCACTATACTATATTACATCTTAGATTGTTGAGTTTTTTAATTAGAAACTTAGGCATTCAACATAAATGTATGTTTAGGAACAGTATTGTAGGTCTCATTTTTTACAAAAAGTGCATGAATTAGGCTAACAGGTATGAAAGCAAGGCCCAAAGAAACGAGTTTTATAAGGGCACCTTTTAGTACTGAACATCTATGTGCCGTTCAGATGAATGGAATAAAGCAAATGCAGGCATGTGCAAGTTGTTAATGTACCTATAGCATAGTTGTGTTTACATTTACATGTGTTGACTTGAAAAAAGGTAACATTCCTAAAATAACCTTATGTAAACTGTATTGCACTATTTTATACCCATTTTTATTCTGCTCTTTTGATTGGCCAGTCTAAATAACTGAAAGGACTCATTTTTTCTTTCATTTCCACTAACAAGCATTTTGTTCTTCCATTTAGAAGACCACTGAGACATACTATTGCTATTTTATATATTGAGTGCCAAATCCCCCTTTGCTGCCGTTATTGCTATCACTGCATTTTTTTGTAACACGAGCAGTGTTAAAACCAGAGATTTCTGTCATTAATAAAATATTGCACTATTGAAGCTGGCACAGTGATCATTCACTTGTATTTTACATTTTATGTTTCTATATTTTTCTGACAGATAATTTGAAGACTACAAAAAAAATGCTTGTTTCTGTATGCTGTATTCTCAGCATTTTGTTTAACCTATGTGTTTGTATTTTAAAAAAACACTTTAATACTGTTTAGTTTCATTTTTCTTTACTGAAAAAAGATGCAGATTAGCCTGTGTGAAGGTACTGCTATGTTATGTAACATGACAGTTATAATTTTAGTTTCCTTAAAAAATTATTATTATTAAAAACTCTTATAAAGAAAGAGTAAGAAGGTAAAAATAACGTTACCTTTTACTAAAGCATCGGCAGCATTTGTATCTGCTGACAACTCTGCCAGCAAGTTCCTTATCTCAGGTTGTCCTTAAACTTGTTAGAAACACAGAAACAGTTTTTAATATCAGGAACAAGTAGCAAACTTCAGTGTTTAATAAAATACGTTGCTTATGTGTATTTCCAGTTAGGTATTTTCAAGTTACTATAGCTTGCTCAAAGGTATGTTTAATTATGAACGGTCTCAAAATCCACCTGAAAATGTCTGTTATGTATGTGTACAGAACAGGTGACTAATTGGTACTCTGAGAGCAAGGGGAAAAGAATATACAGTTGTCATCACAAATTGGTTCAGGGCATGTTTGCAGAAGTGGATGTAACTGAAGGTGTCTCAATCTTTCAAAAACATTACTGGAAGGTGATTTGAACATAGATATAGAACTGTCATCAACGATAATATATCTGCAGAGAAGACATACCACTCTTATGCTGGGAACCACCCACTGAAAAAATGCAGCCAGCTGAAATGTGTGATCATGCTTCAATTCACAGCTACTGAGGGGTGCTCATGAGCACAGAAAAGCACACAAAATAACACAGTTACCTAAAGCCACACTGACCACAGTGTACGTGTGTAGGAATAGGCACTATTAGGCTCCACTGCTGTCTGTGCTGCTACTGTAGGTATACTTGTTTATGGATAATTCTCAGGTCTAAGTCAAATCTTCAGCCCCTGTTCTGTCAAGGTGCTCCCCATCTCCTCATTGCCACCTTTTACACTGTGTGTTGGATTACTTGCTCCTATGCACGCAGGACAAAAGTACAGGGCTAGAATACACAGCTATCTGTGAGATTCCAGAGGTCTCTGAATGCTACAGTGATGCTAGTCTAGTTCAAGTGAACTACTTAGATCCTCTTCCTGTGAGTTTTTTTTCTTTGAGAAAGTTAGATGGAGAGCCTGAGTCAAAATGCATCGACCAGTGTAATATTACTTCAGGTAAGTCTAAATTAACAAAGTTTGTGCAAGACCTAATTCACTCTTTGCGTAGAACCATTTATTCTCTGTACTTGTATTCAGCTTTAACCACAACCAGCAGCAGGTGAACCCACAGAAGGAGTCAGCAGAGCTCAGGAGCTCACTGTGAGCTTTGATGCTTCCTCCTGGGCAGGCATAGTTGAGGCTAGTCTTCTGGCTCTTAAGAGAATACACAGAATTTGAGGTAATCCAACATGTGGCACTAATGTTCACAGATCAGTGCTTTTCTGTTTGTCCAAAAGTAATTTCAAAAGTTTTGAGGGGTGCAGAACTGGAAATGTCTCATATGCTGGTGAATGTGAGATCAAAGACCCCTCCCTGTCTGTGAGACATGTTTTGAATTAAAAAAGGATGTGGAATGGTTGTAGGTGATGAGAATTAGAAGAAAGAAGATTTAAGGATGGCATACACACACAGAAGACACCTCCTTATTTGAAAAAGAAACACTATTCACTGTCTTCAAAAGACTGCAGAAGCATGGTGTCTTTGGTAAATCAAAATATCTGGATTGTTAGAAATAAAATGCAAGTAGAAATGAAAGCTAATGATACCATTATCATAAATTAACTGGTGATGCAAGTTTAAGAAAAGTAATCTTTCTGTGGACAGTAAAGATTAGATGAGGGGAAAATAATACATTGGTTGAATGAGGTGCAGTAAGTATGATCAATGCAGTGTTTGGTTTTACTTTTTTTTCCTCCAGCTTTCTTCCAGATTGTGTTTCTGGACAACATGCTTCTTCATATCTGTGTTAAAGCAAATGAGGTAATTGCTTTCATTTTTGCAGTGAAGATTTTTCTATGTCTTCTGAAGTAAGACTTCAACTTGCTATAAGAAAAATACCACTGATTCCTAGAGATGAAGCTAGCAAAAGAATGTAAATGTTAGCTGGTCCCTGTCTGATCTTAATAGGGCAGTAAGCAATTATTACTTTTGTCTTCTACTAAATGAGAAACAATAATGTCTTGTCTTTCAGAGGAAAGACAGATTATGGACTAAGCTTCTAGAGGACAAACGTTCCCATGCACTTGAGTTTCTAGCTAACAGTGACCCTCCTGGCCAGGTGTACATGCCCAATGATCTTGGGACTCCAGCTAACAGATACATAACTCTTAACTAAGCAATATCTCAATGATTTTGTTATCCATTTGTTACTCGCATTTCTCCAAGAAATGCTTAGACTGGAAATAATACTTCTGGTTAGTCTCATTCCCGTTTTCTCCAGTAGTCTTATAGGAAAAAAAAAGAAAAAGAGGATACCTATTGTTTTATTCATGATAGCACAAGGCTATTGAAAGTGGTTCAAGTAAAGAAGAAATTATTTTACTTTGGTGCTGAGATTTAAACATCTGTCCACAAATAGTCTGACTTTAAATGCTGCTGTTGTCATATAATTGGGATACAGATGAATGTATTGAAGTGATTGGTGGAAGACTACAGACACCTTTAAAAGAGGACACAGCACAATCAGGAATATCTGACCGGAAGGTTTCTTTTGGAATCTATACACCATGAGTCATCTTTTGATTTGTGTGCTTCTAGAGATCACAGGTGATGGCAACTGGTATCTAGGATAGGTTCTACTGCACAGCCTGTATTAGCTAGCAGAAAGTTACCATCTGTGAAATACAAGTAAAGAGAGCAAAAGTCTTGCGGAGAGGAGAAACCTGCCATCTGGTTTATCTGAGGTTTCAGAAAAATCGGGATGTTTAACATTAGACCAATCTTTGAATAATGATCAGAGCATAGTGTTTCAAATGATTCCTACCATTCACCTTGTGATTTGCTCATGTTCTAAATGTCTTGCCAAAAACCAGGTGATGAGTCACTTCTGACTCATCTCTCCACATCAGCAGAACCCTTTGCACCTTGAATGCAATCTAAATCTTTTAATTTTATTTGCATGTAAGACAAAGACTAATGCATAGCTTAAAATGTAAGTATTATAGCAAAAATCCAAAAAGTAGGCTTGACATTACTTACTGCACATGGGAAGCTGACCAGAGACTGTGTCACCTTGCTAGTTTGATGTTAAAACCTGCTACTACCATGTGTTCATTAGGATGGACTTAGTATAACTCTCTTGCTTTAATCATGACATTCATCGTACTAAAACTTATTAATGCCTGTGGTATTGCCAATTGATCTGACTCATATATTAACTAAGCTTTCCCTCATTCAAAGAAGTGAATCCTATTTATCTTTGAGGATGCGTTTGGAATAATTTTGTTCTATTCATCATAGCAAAGACATTACCAAAATAAGATTTCTAATTTTGGATGTCACAGCCCAGGAAAAAATACCTGTCCATTAGACAGATTGCAGAAGTCCAGTACAGATGAGTGAGACTGACCAGAATTGTGGAAGACATGGCCTAAAGAGAAGGAGAGGGAGAAAATTAATTCAGGACATCTTTCAGAGTCCAGAGAAGATCAGACTTCTGTAAGATATTGTAAAGCTTTAAATACTTAATAAGTCTGTTTCAAATCAAAATGATGCTTTCAATGTTCATAGTGTTTAGGGCAAGAAGGAAGAGCTTCAGATTACAGGAAGGAAGATTCAGGCTCTGTGTAGCTAATTGTCTAAGGACTGAGAGGGCTGTCACTTGCTGAAGTGGATTGCCTCGGTGTTCAAAGATGCCTAAGTCTTTGAAAATAAAACAGTCTAGAAAGCAGCTTTCAGAAATACTTAATAGCGGGTCAGATGAGTGAACTGCATAACTTATTAAGATCCCTGCTGGACCTATATTTTACGTACTAGGACTAGAGAGCATTTTAACGTGTGCACAATGATAGTAATATTCAAGCAGCAGGAGTTTAATATGTCAACTCAATCTATTTCAGTGAATATTAAGTTTTTCAGTTACTGAGTATTTAACTGGTAATACTTGGAACCATAGAATTGCCTAAGTTGGAGAAGATCATCATATCTATTAACCCACCTGTACTGAGCCTGCTGTTGATTTGTGTCCTCAGGCTCGATATCTTCTAAATTCTTAAACACACAGGGATGACTATTCAGTCTGACTTTGTTGCAATCAACAATTATTTTTACAGTCCTTTCACATGTATAATGATGACTTCTGTTATGACACAAATAATTTGAATATTCTACAGACAATATCGACACCTTGTGATGAAGTATATGCAGTATCAAGGCATGGTGCATTTCCCTCTGTACTCTGATGGTTTAGACATTACATTCTTTGAGAGAGAAACAGTATGTTCTCATAAAACATAAAATAGAATGGAGTAAGATCTGACAGTGCCTTGAAGAAGCTTTAAAAAGCAGCTACTATGCTTCCAAAAAAGAGCAATTAAGGTAGTTTCCTAACTGATATTGGCACAAGAAGGAACATAAGTAGCTATGTTTTTCCTGGAAAAATCAGGCTTATAAAATTCTGCTCTAGTCCATGTTCACCAGCATTATCATTTAACTGAGATTATTGTGCAAGTTGAAGAGATTCAAAAGACCATTTTGACTTCTTAAGCAGAGATGCATGTAGGAAAAAAAAACAATTACCTGAGAAAAACTGGAATTCTAGTGGAAATTTGTGAAGATATTTTTAAGCATTACACAAATTAACTGTAATATAAAAAGCTTATCTTTTTTTGTATGGAATATTTTTTCATGCCTCTGAGAAGTCATAGTTTATACAAATAAATTTCTTTGAAGACTTTTAGTATAGGTGCAGAGAAGGAAATACAGCAAGGTAATACACAGGAAGTTTACTCTGGTCTTTGGTATATTACTACGTAGCATATATCACATACAACCAAGGATTCAGTGCTTCCATAGGCTTGTGTGTGCCACATGTAAAATTTTAGGTAAGCGCCTATCTGCTGGATTTATAGTAAATTGTTGGATTAGATTGCCCATTCCTGATAGGTTCCATTATTGTAATGGATTTAATCTATTTGGATTGTTACTTGTTCAGAAGACAAATGTAATGCCTCTTGAAGGCTGGCAGTCTTCCTAAGGAATGACCACTCTGAGTATGGGCTCTGCCTAATTCTAATCACATCAACATTGAGATAGTTGACAGTCTTCCACAAAATCTAAATGGATAATCTAGAAATGGAAGACTCTGCTGATCCTCAAATTGTATTGTATGAAAGGACAGAATGAGGCATAATTATTTCTAGAAGAGAAGTTTAATTTGATCTTGATTAGACAAAGGATTTGAATTATAAGGCTCAGTGCAAAAAAGTCAGCTCAGATATCTAGTTACTAGGAAAATGCATGTCTGTACCTTCACAGATCAACTTCTACAGAGAGTTTATGTTTCAAACTCTTATTGAATACTCTACTGTACTTGGCTATGTTATCTTGTGTGTTTTATCATTTCACAGAATCACAGACTATTCATGGTTGGAAAGGACCTCCCAGATCACTGAGTCTGGCCATGTACACAACAACAAACCCAAACCCCTCAAGCACCAAACACACTCAGCCAGATCAAACACAAAATAACCCCCCTGCAATCTCTATCACTAGAGCAGGTCATGAAGCACCATGTTTCTCATATGCCTTGAGCTTGGTAGCTCTCCTCTGGATGTGTTCCAGTATCTCAATGTCCTTCCTATAGTGAAGGGTCCAGAAATGAACACAGCACTTTAGATGAGGCCTTACCAGTGCCAAGTACAAGGGCATGATAACTTCCCTACTCCTGCTGGCCATGCTATTTGTGGTACAAGCCAGGATCCTGCTGGCCTTCTTGGCCACCAGGGCACACTGCTGGCTCCTGGCTCCCAGCACCACCAGGTCCTTTTCTGTTACGCAGCTCTCCAGCCACTCTTCCCTGAGCCTGTAGCATTGCCCGGGGTTACCGTGACCAATATGTAGGACCTGGCACTTGGTCTTCTTGTACCTCATACAATTGGCCTCAGTCCATCTGTCGCCTCCAACAATAAATTCTGAACTGGCACACAGTGTCCAAAAAGGCCAGAGTGTAGAAGGAAAGACCTGTCGATATTGGATATGGCCCACATGAAGTCAAAAACATACTCTGCAAAATGAACAGATTGTAGTGTATGAAAGGAATGTTAGTCAAGCAAATTATGGCTTTTGTAACTCCTGCACTGTTATTTGAAGATAGAGTGATCCTTTATTGGAAACTTAGAGCATTTTTGGCTGTTACAGATAACAGTGATTTCTGGTACTGATATCTGAAAAATTCTGCCAATTCTATCCAGAAATGTCATCAAAAGAATTGTAGGTTTTTTTCCCAGAAAAAGCACTTGTACTTCATAATGATTTGTAAATAATTGCAAAAGTTAGGACACTTTGTCTTTTGTATTTCAATCTGCTCATCCCCATTCATAATCATTCTCTGTATTTAACTGACTTATTTTGCAGCAGATATGGCCAATTCTCTGGACAGTTCCTAGTCGTTAGTTAAAACATGATGTACTTGACAGTGTGTACATAACACTAGAACATATGCTATGATTAAACCCCTGCTACAGTGTTCTTATCCCTGGTTTCTGTTTTATAGATTGAATGGCAGGGGAGTTATGGACAATGTACAGAAGAATTTCCCTTGTGGTTGTTCTGCACCTGTGCTTCTGATCTGCAGAGAAAACCCACAGACTTTCAGTGGAGTTTCTAGCAAGTAATTTATTGTCACTGGTGAGTGCATGGGTGTTCACGCCTCCACAAATGTGTACAACGAACTTGGCTGAAGGTTTAGCTTATATAGTGGAAAGCATTACATATACATGAAATTGTTCAACACCTTACATAATATCCACAAACCTAACCCCGCCTTCCCCGCTCTTGACATAAATTATGTATAATTCCATCTAGGCTTGCGCAGTTTATTGTGGTAAGGGTCTGTAGGGATCTTAGGGGATGAAACAATTAACCTCTGTTGCTGTAAACTTTTGACCTGGTTGTCCTGCACAGACTCGGTAGTTGCTTTCAGTGAGTTGTTTTGAACCTTCCCTCCACCAGCACATTCTTCTCCTAGTCTCCCCCTAATCTAGGAATGCACATTTTGCTTTGTCTTAAGGACACATTCTTTCCCAATCAGGATTCCTTATTTGGCGGTGTGCTAGGAGTTGTTTCTCTGTCAAAGATAAATTGCTTACTAAGATTTCACTAACAAGAGCTCTAAAAGCTTTTAGAAAAGCAGTTCCATAGGTCACCATAGATCACTCCTTCAATCTCCCACTTTACTATACCAAAGTAAAGTCTTTTGCTCATCGTTATTATTCTGTAATATGTTCCCATATGCTTTGCCCAGGATTATTAAGATCTGCAAGCATCTCATTGTCTTCCAGTTTCAGATAAATAATATAAACTAGACTGAAAGTGCTGCTGATAATCATATTATTAAGACTTCTTCTTTGAAGCACAACACAAGAGCAACCTAACAGAAAAGAAGTTAAGGAAGGGAGCCAGAAAACCTGCGTGGTTAAGCAAGGAGCTGCTGGGCAAACTGAAGAAGAAGAAGAAAGTCTATAGGTCATGGAAGGAGGGGATGGCCACTTGGGGTGATTATAAGGCTCTGGTGAGAAAATGTATGGGTGCAACTATAAAAGCCAAGGCCTCCTTGGAAATAAAACCTTGCAAGAGAGGTCAAAGGTAACAAAAAGGGCTTCTTCAAATGCATTGCAGGTAAAACTAAACCTAGAGGCAATGTGGGACCCCTGCTGAATGAGCTGGGTGCCCTGAAGACAGAGGATACAGAGAAAGCAGACATACCAAACATCTTTTTTGCCTCTATCTATGCTTCTAGGAGCTGTCTTGATACCAAAGCACAGATTGCTGAGGCTCCAAAGGAAGTCAAGGCAAGAATGGAGCCTGCCTTGGTTGATGAGGACTGGGTTAGGGATGTGTTGAGCAAACTGGATGAACATAAATCCATGGGCCCTGATAAGATGCACCTGTGTGTGCTAAGAGAGATGGTGGAAGTCATTGCTAAGCCACCCTCTATCATCTTTTTTTAAGTTGTGGCCAAGAGGGCCAACAGCATCCTGGGGGGGGATCAGAAGGGGGTTGCTTAGCAGATGGGCAGAGTTTCTTCTCCCCTTCTACTCTGCAATAGTGAGGCTTCATCTGGAGTATTATGTCCAGTTCTGGGCAACTCATTTCAAGAAGGACACAGAGTTGCTGGAGGGTGTCCAGCATAAAGCAAAAAAGATGGTGAAGGAAGTAGAGCACCTCCCTTATCTGGAAAGGCTGAGGGAGCTGGGTCTCTTTAGCTTGGAGAAGAGGAGGCCGAGGGGTGACGTCATTCATGTCTATAAAGATGTGAGGGGTGGGTGTCGGGAGNCTGTGTGACTTGGTCTAGGTGATCCTGCTGTGGCAGGGGGATTGGACTAGAAGATTTTTCTAGGTCCCTTCCAATCCCTAATGATTCTATGACTACAATTGGGTGATACATCATAGTTAGAATTCCAGCTGCAGTTGGGAAATATCCAAAACAATCCTCCCACCAACTAGGTTGATCAGATTTTACTCTTTCAAACACCTCCTGTATTTTTTCCATATTATGGTTACCTGTCATCGTGACTTCTGTTGCACATGCTTGGGCAGAAGAGAATGTATAAAGCACTATTATAGTATAGAAGCATGTAGTTACCAACCACATTCTTCCTCTGTCTATGCTGCAGTTCTTAGGATGTTGCTTCTTTTAGTTCCCAGATTCTCTTGGGTGTTTTCTTTACTTGGGTATGATGAATCCATGGAGCCTGCTCTCGTATCTTCACAGCAGTATGTGTGGTCAGCAGGACTTGAAATGGTCCTTCTCACTGAGCCTCCAAAGGTGAATCTGAAGTGGTCTTAACAGAAACATAATCACCCGGTGTGATATGTATTGTGCCATCCAGGCCCCTGGCTTGCAGTGTGCCTCGAGGTTATGTCCTGATTCATGAGAGAGCCAAAGGTAGGGCTTGTGGCCAGGTTATACCTGGCTCATGTCCCAATTTGGCAATTTAGAGTTTGATCAAGTGATTAATTTTCTCTACCTGACCACTGGCTTGTGGTCGATACGGGGTATGTAGCTGCCAATCAGTTCCCACTGCGGTGCTAATCTGCTGCAACACTTTTGCTACAAAATAGGATCCCCTATCTGATGAAATATTTGCTGGCACCCCAAACGTGAGGATTATGTTCTGCAACAAGGCCTTTGTTACCTCTCTTGCTTTATTGGATATGCAGGGGAAGGCTTCAGGCCATCCAGAAAAGCTATCAGTAAGTACCAAAAGAGGGTACCATTGGTATCCCCCTTTTCTGGGAAGTTCTGAGAAATCAATTTGCCGTTGTTGTCCCGGGAAATTACTCTTTCCTATTTTCCCTAATACTGGTTTTTGCCCTGCCTTAGAGTGGTTGTGTAGATTGACTTCACACTGCTTTGTAACTTGTCTCACAGTAGCGTATAAATTACTGGCCACTATTCCCTGTGTCAGGTGTTTGTATAATGTGTCTGCTCCCCGATGCGTTTTTCTGTGTTCAGCCGTAACTAGGGCCCACAGGATTGCTGTTGGGGCAATCACTTTCGCTTGGGAAGTGACTGCCCACCCATCCTCCTTTTAGCTTTTTATTTAGATCCTGTACAAGCTTGTGATTTTCTTTAGAATACTGTGGATGGTCAGTTAGCTGCCTGACTTGGATCTTACCATCTGGAATCAAGGCATGCAAACCCACTGGATTCCTCCTCTTTTTGGCTTCCTGAATGGCCAATGAATTCCCAGCTTCTTCCGTACTTTTAACCCTTTGGCGTGCTCTGCAGTGCATTATTGCCACATTCTCTGGTAATTGCACTGCATCATGGACTCTGAGGATTGCTTCTTCATGTTTTATATGTTTTCCTTGAGTTGATAAGAGTCCTTTCTCTTTCCAAATAACTCCATGAGCATGTACGACGTCATACACATATATGGAATCTGTCCGTCTGTTAATTCCCTTCCCTTCTGCTAATTCTAAGGCTTGAGTAAGGGCAATGACTTCTGCCTTCTGTGCCAAAGTGTTCACAGGTAAGGCTTCCAAGTCTATTACCTGTTCCAAAGTGGTAATGGCATAACCCACCTTTCATTCTCTGTGGGTCACAAAGCTGCTTCCATCAGTGTACCAAGATGCCTCTATATCTTCAAGTGGTTCTTCTTTCAGATCCAGACGGCTGTCATATACTGCTTCGATGGTTTGTAAGCAGTCATGTGTCACTGGTTCTACCATGTTCCCACTGAGGAAAGAGGCTGGATTGACAGTGTTAGTTACCACAATTTCAACATCATCCTGTTCTACTAAGACAGCTTGATATTTGAGGAACCATGGGGCTGAGAGCCAGTGTCCTCCTTTGGCTTCTAATATGGCAGATACTGTGTAGGGAACAAATGCTGTAATCTTCTGTCCTAGTGTAATTTTTTGAGACTGGCCAATGTTGAAAACAAGTCCTGCTACGGCCCTCAAGCAACTTGGCCATCCTTTGCTGGTTTTTGTTTGGAAAAATAGGCCACTGCCCTCCTGTGTGGTCCCAGACTTTGGGCTAGGACTCCCAGGGCTATTCCCTGTTTTTCATGGGAATACAGCCATGAGCTTGGAGGGGTCTGGTAACCCTAGGGCAGGAGCCTTCATGAGTTCCCTGTTAAGTTGTTGGAATGCCTGGTTGGTTTCTCTGTCCCAAATCAATGGATTGTTATTTGACTTTATCACCTCATATAGAGGTCTGATCAATAATCCGTAGTTGTAAATCTATAGGTGGCACCATCCCGTCATCCCTAGAAATGTACATCACTCTTTTATAGTCTGTGGTCTAGGGGTTTTGTCAGATAGCCTCCTTTCTTGTGGACCCCAGGACTCGTTCTCCAGCAAAGATCTCATATCCCAGGTAGGTGACTTGTTGAACAACCTGAGTCTTTTGGGGAGAAACTCGATAAAGAATGTTCAAGAGATCAATGTCAATGTTACACAAAGCTTTCCAGTGTCAGTGGCTATTAGTATGTCACCAGTATATTGCAGTGCAACATCTCATCCAGGTGGACGCTCCCATCTCTCCAGATCTTGGGCTAATTTGCTTCCAAAAAATGGTAGGGCTGTTTTTAAATCCTTGAGGCAGTGCTGTCCATGTTAACTGTATCTTTCATCTGGAGTCAGGAGTTTCCCATTCAAAGGCAAACTGTCTCTGGCTTTCAGGATCCAGGGGTAAACAAAAGAACACATCCTTTAGATCTAAGACGGTAAACCAAGTCAGCTCGAGGGTTAATTTGCTTAGCAATGTATATGGGTTGGCCACCACCATGTGTATATCCTCTGCTATTTGATTAATTGCTCTCAAGTCCTGCACTGATCTATAACTCCCATCCCTATCCTGCCTTTCTTCCTTTATAGGGATATCTGGATTCTCGAGATTTTATTTTCCCCCCTGGCTGCTCCTTCCTCTATACCATCAGGCAGAGCAAAATCTCCAAACTCCTCAATCTCTTCAGGATGGCAAACTTTGTTCTTATTTGTTCATCGCTGCCCTATGCTACAGGCTGAGCAACAGCGCTTGAGATTTCCTTGTTGCTTTTGCACATTCTTTCTGTAGGGCAAATACCAATGGATCATGTGGGGATCTAATTCCACAATCTCTCTGCCACTCTGGATGGTCTCGCAAGGTAAAAACCGTATTTGCATAATTAGCTTCCATCCACTGCTGTTCTCTGTGCAGAAACATCATCAGTTGCAACAAAGTGTTACAATGAAGGGTGCCATTTACTGGCCATTTTCCTCCATCCTCTAGTTTCTATAGTGGCCACCACAGATTACAAAATTTAATTAATAGCTTTTTCTTCTCAGAGCCCCCTCTTCCTGCAATGCCCTTCTAATGTTTCAATACACACCCCAGGGGGCTAGTTTCATTTATCTTACTCTGAGAGGGTCCTTGCCCAAATCCCATTTTAATCACATGACCAGACCTCTGTCATAGTTGCTCTCACTCAAATTTAGACTCTTCTACTCCACCACAATGACAAGAACAGTTTTTCCAAAGAACAAAATACATACAAAATTTCTTCTTGTCCTGGATTAACTTAGCACCTTGGACATGCTGTACCTCTGTGCCCACTATAGCAATTATATATAGAGCGGGAACTCACACATTCAATCTTTAACCAGGCAAAGTGTGTGAGCGGGTGCTTTAAACACAGAACCTGAAGCACAGAAGGTATTGATGGGTCTTCGGTGTAACACTCACACAAAAAGGGTGAGTAGCAACCATTAATTATGTAAAGACCTGACCCTCCTGTTTGCCTGGGTATTTCATCTCTCCAACGAGACCACCATACTCTCTTTACTGCGTCCATCCCTCCACTTTAAACCATCTATGTATCTTATCACACACAATAGTTTCTTCACTCATCAATCATTCATTCGATACCTTTCGCTTCGTCTCTCTCTGGCTATTCCCCTTGCAGGGATATGAAACTGCAGATTAATACTCCTCACTTGCTTCGTAACTCAGGTTCTGTCTCATACACACACACAAGTATGCAAGGCTCAGCACATAAATACACAGATTTTAACACACACAAAAATTAACACACAGATTAGTACAATATTCCTCCTATCATATACACCCTATCTGGTACCTTTATGATGATGGACATTGTTAACCGCTTTTTGTCAGGACTGTAAAGATGTTATTCCTCAGCCACCCCTATGTGACTCTGAACTACTAGTATGTAGTTCACCTCGGGAACTACCCATATGTGATTCAATGGATCAGATACTACTGCATGTCCTGGCCAATCCAAGGTCCTAACCTAGCTCCCACACTAGGGAGTCAAACTGGGTTCTCCTTCCGTTATGGGAACTCTAGAGACTGCTGGATGTCTCCCCATGACTTAGCACATAAAATGTTTAAGAAATTAGCTTGTTCATTGCCTGATGCAGGTCTGTCTGTTCTTGCGGAGATCACTTCAGGTCACAGAGACCCTCCGACAAAGTCTCTTGAGCCACGGCAAGGGTGTCCATTTCCCACAGTGGTCCTGCAGATGAGCAAAGGTGCTCCTGGCTGGCTTGCGAAATTGATGTGTGGAGAAAAAACAGATTCTCAGTGGACTTTCTAGCAGGTAATTTATTGTCGCTGGTGGGTGGTTCATGCCTCCACAAATGTGTACAATGAACTTGGCTGAAGGTTCAATTTTTGTAATGGAAAGTATTACATATACATGAAATTGTTCAACACCTAACTTAATATTCATAAACCTAGTACTGCCTTCCACACTCTTGATGTAAATTATATATCCTCCTATCTGGGCTTGCACAGTTTATTGTGGTCTTAGAGGATGAAGCAATTAACCTCTGTTGCTGTAAACTTTTGACCCAGTTGTGCTGCGCAAACTTGGTAGTTGCTTTCAGTGAGTTGTTTTTGAACCTTTCCTCCAATAGCACATTCTTGTCCTAGTCTCCCCGTTATCTAGGAATGCACATTTTGCTTTGTCTTAATGGCACAGTCTTTCCCAAACAGGATTCCTTATTTGGCGGTGTGCTAGGAGTTGTTTCTCTGTCAAAGGTAAATTGCTTACTAAGATTTCACTAACCAAGAGCTCTAAAAGCAGTTAAATAGATCACCACAGATCACTCCTTCACTTCCAGTCCTAAACTATTATTGTGAATTCCAAGAACCAATTCTGCTAAAGACAAAAATGAGAAGACTTCAAATACTGGAGGTAATAAAACTTAGGAAAATGGTGAAACTAAAAGCACAATAAATGACAATATACAGACAAGTTACAACTTCAATTTTAACATCTTTCCATCAGTCTCTGGACACAGTGTTTTAATCCAAAACATTAGAATTTTTAAAGCCAAATAGGAAGAATTTCTGCAAATGGGAATGATCTTACCTTGACACATTACTTAATGTGGTTTTTTTCCATACTTAAATTCTACAGACAGATACTAAGATATCAACTGGTAATCCTAAAACTGCGTAAAACTTCAGCTGTAGAAAACTCTCAGCAGGAAGATGTGGCTGACTGCTGATGTTTATTGCTAAACAATCTTGATACAATTCCAGAGGACTGGAAAGAAACTATTATTATGTCAGTATTTAATATCTTTAGGATAATATTTGTTAGGATAAATCTAAATCAGAGGGAATCTAATAAAAAACTTTATGATACAGAGAGAAATATGTAAATATAACTAATGCTGTGCTGATACAGATTTATAGAAAAGTCAGCTTGTCAAATGTATTTGATTGCTTAAACAAGACCATAAGTTGGCAGAAAATGGTAAATGGCATAAATGGTGTTTTGATTTAGACAGTAGGACATATAATCAATAGGCTTCTCATTAAATGGATTAAGACTAGCCAGGAATTAGATCTCAAAGTACCTTAGCAAAAGGAAATTATCACTGGCCAGCTACATTTTGAGTATGTCCCTGACTAGAACTGTTTCTTGGTTTTATATTTTTCTTACCTTTTTTTTTTTATCTAATCCTATCCTTACTCCAGTTAGGGTTATATGAATCATGTTTTAACTAAAGGATGTCCTCAAGTTCTTGCAATCCAGAAGGCAAGTCTAGATGCTAACACAGGCTGGGCTGTAAGAATTACCATGAGTCCGGAACTGTAGCCCTGAACTCTTGTGGGTGGTATTCCTTCATACTGAAGGCACATAAATTCAGTGCTTCCCACAATTTTACATAAGCATTTCACAAGCATACATTTTTTACTTGGTCAGCTATGCAGAAAAGCCTCAACCCTGATTCCTAAGTCTCATTTGCCAATATCTTCAGAGTGGTTTATTCAAAGATTTCCTGGTGTGTCCAAAGCACAGCAGTCAGGCTTCATTCCTCTCCTGTTGGAACCTTAAATCTTCTACGCAGAAATGCAGTTATTCACCAACACAAGCAGCTTGTCCACCCTCTTCAGACCAGCAGGGACAAGTGTTTAAGATGCTCCCAGTGGATCTTGTGAGCCTGACTACCCTCAGAGTATGTAATCTAATCCGAACTTGCTGCATCTTCAGTCAAGAGTAGCCATTATGCCTAAAACTTGTAATTAAAATCCATTTAAAATAATTTTCTCTGTATCCAGTCCCCCTCCCAGTAAGGTCTCCTCTGATCAGACTCATGGGCAGCTTGGTCTCTTGACTAGTGTAGGTGCCTGTGACTCTATCAACACAAACACTGTTTTATCCAGACTCCTTAGGTAGAGATTAATAATTACATAGTGGTTTGTATTGGGAGGCAGTGGGAAGGATATGTGTCAGCAAGAGCAATGAACTGGCAGACAAGACTGCTCTAACTGTCAGAAGTGTGGCAATACTTTCTGGATATTACTAAATAAAAAGCAAGCCATAAAAGGTCTTAAGCAGTGAATTCATTATGTGATTCACTAGAAACGATGACCAACTAAGAAAACAGGGCAAGGAGAAAAAAGGATTAAAACATTTTAATAGACAATTTGTCACAGCTGAAAAAGATGGTTTATTTTGAATTACAGAAATTTAAATAGATACCTTCAAAACCTTGTTAGCAATAAAAACCTAATGGGGAATTACAAACAACAGCTTAGTTGGAATAATGTAAATGAGATTTCACAGTTGAATCCAAGTATAAACGTTTGGAACCATATTCTCCAGGCTTATAAAAATATCTCTGCAAGTAAAACGGCTTGCTAATAATTAAATACTTAGAAGTTGACTCAGACTTCTGGAATGAAAACATCAACTTCAAGTACAAGATGTTTTTTTATAAAAAAAGCTCAACCAAAAAACCAGTACAAAATATTAATTAGTGCTCAAATAGAATTTATCTCTAAGTCCTTTTCCTCATGTGAAAACGTTTAGAAACAGAAAGCAATGTGGATGCTCAGCTTGGTAGAATTGTTCTCCAGCTGACAATCTCTGGACCCTGCTCTTCAGCGTCGCTCAGCACAGATGAGGTATGGCTGTGGCTGTAAAGTCATGCCTAATCTTGGTTTGAGATCTGGAATCACGCCATGAGGAAAACACAAGTGAAATCGTTGTAGTAATGAAGTAAAAAACAAAAACATTTCCATTCGTGCTAGTTGTTCTCCAAGACAGTGTCTTCTTCCTGGATAGGAAAGAAGGCCGTAAGTTTGAACAGAATTAAAATATTATCAGTTAGATTGTCATTCTTATGAGTAAGAATGGTAATTTCAGTGTTCTAAGAGATGCTACATGAACTTGGTGGCAGTATTCTGTAAGACACAATGGGTCTTAGCAAAGGAACACTTCAGAGAATTTGTTCCTCTCACTACAAATTCAGTTGTGTCCAATACTGCCAGAGTTATTTAGATATTAGCTACTTTATCTTGTCTTGAAATGCCAATCTAGACAAAAGATGTTATTAAAAAAGTGATACTGTGAATTTTCAGCCTGGTGCTGACATAAAAGCTGAAATTTGAAAGCTGATTTGTGAATTGCTTGCTTGTAATGACTTTAGCAGCAAATTAGTGTTGTGAAATAAGTGACACCTATATACTGCAATCATATATTCCTCATATACGAAGATACCATGCTTGTCTTTGTTAGCTTATACATAATAATGAGCTCATCATAAAAGGCACTATGCTAAAATGTGTTCTGTCCAGAGTGCATTATATTGAATATTTTAAATACATCAGAACTGTGAATATTTGTTATAACATTTGATACATCCATTCTTGATTTATTGCCATCACTTGTATCTTTGATGTCTCTAGATTTATGAGAGGGAACAGTGGAAGACATCCTTCTTACCTAGTGAAAAAGGAACAAATGCATCTTTCTTGACAAACTGCCCATTGCTGTCCAAAAATCTCTCTGGAGAAAATACTTCTGGATTGCTCCAGTATTTTTCATCAAAATGAACCGAGTAGAGGTTTGTAATGACTGTGGTGCCTTCAGGAATAGAGTAGCCACGCACAACAGTGTCTTTGGATGTTGCATGAAAAATACCTAGTGGAACTATATTACAGAACCTTAGAACCTCATGTAGCACAGCTTCAGTGTAAGGCATTTTGCATTTCTCTTCCAAGGTAGGCATCTTGTTTGGGCCGATGACTAAATCGATTTCTTTCTGAACTTGACCTGTTAGGAACAGGAATAAAAGGTCATGTGTATTGTGTAACATCCTTTATTTTTAAACTGAAGCTATAAAATACGTACTTTGAAAAGGATGCTGAAATGTGAAACAGCTTATATAGAATACAGTGTCTTGCAAGTTATAAGCTTTTACATTTAAACTATTCCTTATGCTGCTAGTAGAAATTATTACCAGTAATATTCATTTTGAAAGTATTCTCAGTAGTTTAACATATTTTGATTGTGCATATTTTTATTTCCAGAGCTCTTCAAAAATAAATAAATAAGCAGAAGACTACAAAGACAAATTACATGAAACATTTGAGATAACACAGATAACACTAAAATTGACTACTTGACCTTTCTCTTGTATAATGTCTGCTGTGATCCTTTAGAATTATCATCAATGAAAATCGCTCTTAGACTGAAAATATCTGATCAAACAGTGACAGGAGTCTCAATTTAACTGAAAAGGAACAAAATCAACCTTGTTTTTTAATAAAAAATTCTTTATTAGGTTTAGAGGTTATTTAAGTAGTCTCAGAGGCATTCAAACTGCCTCTTTTTTTCCCTGATACATTTTCTTTCTTGAAAGTGCCAAAGAACTGCTGCAATTCATGTACAGCCAATAACAGAAATCTGGGCAATAGCAGACCAGTTCTACCAGAATCATCTGGTTTTTCAACCTGAAGTGATGACATTTCACATGAGAATAGTGAAGTTACATTCTGTGGTGTAGTAGTGGATATTGTAACACTTGAGCAGATGAGCAGAGAACATGGAAATAAATGAAAAGTAACAGTAATTTTTATTTTTATCCAGATGAACTGATTTTCAATTCAAAATCAGAAACTCACTACCTCACAAGATCAGACGATGATTTTAGGAGAATGTCTCTGCAGAATCAGCCAATGCACAGGAAAGGAGACACTAAACTGTAAAGTATTCTTGATCTTTATTGAAAAACAGTGTCTTGATTAGATCTTAATAGAGAAAGAAAAAGGATGTTGTTTTGAAAAGGTATTATTGTTTGTAATCCAGGACAGACTGAGCAGAACCTGTTATTGAAGTGGACTTTTTTGCTTATGGGTTCTTTATATGATGTAAAGCATCAGTATACCCTATTGACTGATTATGGCATTTTTAACTAAAATATGGAAAATGATCTGTGTATCCTACAACCTAAGTGCCTATAAAAGCAGATTCTTTCTTGTTTTCATTTTATTAAATCTTTTTCTTTCTTTGAAAATTTTTTTTCAAAGCCTACAGTTGAATTGATGGGACTTAGAAGGGTAAGAGCAACATCTAGTTTTTTAAAATCCATTTGTTTTAAATTGTCTAAATTGCTTAAATTTGAAAAAAATAGCAATAGCAGTTTCCAGCTTCCAGAAGAAAATTATTAGCTGTACCTAGTAAGCTGAAGCAACATATTTCTCTTAAGTATGTTTTAAAATTAACAAATCAAATCCTGTTAGATTTTGCTTTTAATTGTAAGGTAAAAGGAAATTTTCCTATTTGTTCTTGTGGTCATGTGCAATTAATCAACTAACTAAAACAGCTCAGTAAATGAAGAACAATCTGTAAGAAGTTATAGCTCTCAGTTGAGCAAATGCTGATTCTACTTGCTTAGCAGAGCTACTTTAACCAGCTCAGTAAATACAGGACTTAGAATAATGATAATAGCAGAAACAAAAAAGCTTTGGCATGAACTTCTTTTTTTAATCTGAATGATTTAAACTGTTTGTTGCACGTTAGGCCTTCCTGTTTGGTTACAACTGGGCACCGCTTTGAAAAAGCATTTTAAAATAGGAAAGTGTATCGAGTCCTCAAAATGTTCTTACCTTGAATGTTTGGATAAAGAGCCATAAATAACACTGCCCATCTTAAAACATTTGTTGTGGTTTCTGTTCCAGCTATGATGAGTTCTCCAACAGAGAAAATTAAGTTTTCTCTTGAATATGTAGATTCTGGATCATTTTTATTGCAGTCCATCTCATCTAAATATGTGTCTACAAAATGTCGAGGCGACTGAGGCTTCCTGTTTTCGGAGACACGTTCAATAAGCGCATGAAGAAAGTCATAGACTTCAGCTGCATTTTTAAACAGCTGCCGGTGTTTCCCAAATGGCAAGATACCAATCCAAGGAAAAGCATTGTATAAAAATACAGAAGCACTGGCAGCTAGTTCAACATTTTCACTAAAAATCTCAATCATGTGCTGAAATTCAGTGTCTTCGTATGTAAAACGTTCTCCAAAAATAATCAAATTAGTAATGTTTGAAACAGCATTTGTTATCAAGTGCTTAAGATCAAATGGTCTGCCTTTGTACGTATCAATGGCATCAAGGAAAAACATAGATTCTTCTGAAATTTTGTGTTCAAAGGACCTTTGACCATATCCAAAATTTCGAAGGGTATTTACAGCTAATTTGCGATGCTCTGTCCATCCTCTGCCATATTTACTGTTCAGTAAGCCTGAAAAAATATTTTGACACAGTGTTTTATGCAATGCTTTCTTTTTCCCCCAGAAGATAATCAAGTTATTTAACAAGACAAAACAGAGACCAAAAGTAACACCCATCTCGCTATGGAACACAGTCCAAGAGTGACAATCTTTTCCAAATTGTTTCTCAAAGGAGCACTACGTATTTAATGAAAGGAGACAGAAGTGGGGAAAACAGCTAAAGCAAGTGTTTCATGTAATCATCTATTGGATGAGAGCTACATTTTTCTACAAAAGACACTAGCACTCACCTCCCATGTTTGTCAGCTTCTTAAACAAGGGCAGAGATGGTCTGTCTGCAAAAATTTCGCTTTGCTGCACAAGGCATTCTTTCACTGCATCATAGCCATTCAGTACGATAGCAGATATACCCCCTAGATCAAGACTGAAGATCTTTGGGGGAAAAAGAAGAATAAAAACTGTAAAATGTGATTACAACGAAATCTTCAGAACAAATAATGTAACAAGTAACAACCAGCAATGAAAAAAAGAAATAACACAAGAACAATGAAAAATATAGACCTGAATAACCTTCAGAGGATATGTAGCTGTGTGGCCATACACAGTAAAGTCTCTTGCAAGCTAATTCAATTTGACAAAACATTAAGTAAATTAGCTCATGCTACATTCTGTGCTTTGCTGTGCACTTGAAGTGACCAGCTTGTCAGAGAAGGGATTCTTTATATAGTCAGTGAAGAAATGTGAATTTGGTACATCACATGGTTTTCAGAAAAAAAAGAAAAGTCCTTTCCCCTAACACTAGTATAGATAAGTCAATATTAGTGTACGTATATACTTCTAATGTATAACATTATGAGATTTATTAGTTGAACTAAAGTACCTCTGTAGTCTACTTTCCTAATATGCTGAGAGTGTTTCCACAGGAGGGAGGAAAGGTACTGTGTGTGCTCCTCCACCCTGCCTGTGTAAGCTGATAGCTGAATATTGTAGAGGGTACTAAGGCTAAAGCTACAAGTTCCTATCACAAAGACTTTAGTAATGTAAAACTCAAGTGTGTTAGTTGTGAAAACAGCCAGGCTGTACCCAGTCCTTTCTCTCTCTGAAACTGGACATTATCTTACTTTGCACAGGCTCCCAAAGAACCGCTGGATGATAGAAGTGAGAGCCATGATGACAGCCAACAAATGACAGCATAGCCCAGCTAGTCCCATCTCATGTTTCCAGAAGTGGTTACCACTACATGCTTTTCAGAAAGCATGTCCTGCTGAAGGCACATACAGGATAAATGGTATGGAAAGCATAACCTATCTTAAAAATTAAATCATAAGGTAAATTCAGTATTGAAATTCTGTTGTCCTTTTCCACCCTTTTCTTAGCATTATAAAATCTATACAAGTATCTATTTTTTCCTTCATCTCAGTGCTACTGGCCTCTATGATGGAACAGGCTGCCAGAGAGGTGGTACAGTCTCTAGCTATGGAGGTATTTAAAAGATGTAGACATGGTGCTTAGGGACATGGTTTAGTGGTGACTTGGTAGTGCAGGGTTGACATTTGGACTCCATGATCTTAAAGGTCTCATCCAACTTAAACAATTCCACAATTCTATTACTATTTTGTTTTAGTAAACTTGCTATTTTCACTGTTACAATGTCTCTTCTTGTCTATGACAGGGGTGAGACTTACTCTGTCTCTGCTGTAGGTTTCTTAAATGATCTGTGGGAAAACTTTTGACATGTTTAGGTGTTTGGTTGTTAGTGGTGTTACATTTAAATGCTCCCAGCACTTGGAAGGATATGATTTTCTAGACAAGCCAGTGTTTGTTGGACACAAATCTCAGTCACAGAATCACAGAATTATTGAGGCTGAGGTCATCAAGCCCAGCCTATGACCTAACATGACCACAATCACCTAGATCATAGCACTAAGTGCCATGTCCAGTCTTTTCTTAAACACCTCCAGGGATGGCAACTCCACCACCAATCTGGGCAGTCCATTCCAATATATGACTATCCTTTCTGTGAGGAAGGACTTCCTAACATCTAAACTAAACCTCCACTGGCACAGCTTCAGGCCCTGCCTTCTTGTTGTATCAATAAGGTCCCCCCTGAGTCCATGCTAAACAACCCCAGCTCCCTCAGTCTGTCTTCATAAGACATGCCATCTAGTCCCTTCAGCAGCCTAGTTGCTCTTCTGGACCCATTCCAGCCCCTCAATCTTGAAGCAAGGGGCCCAGAGCTGCACACATTACTCAAGGTAAGGTCTCACCTAACTACAGGATGAGAATTACATCCCTAGTCCTGCTAGGCACGCTACTCCTGAAATAAGCCAGGATGCCATTGGCCTTTTGTGCTACCTGGGCATGCTGGTGGCTCATATTTAGCTGGTTATTAACCAGTACTCCCAGGTCCCTCTTCACCAGGCCACTCTCCACCCACTCATCCCCCAGTCTGTAGCTCTGCTGGCGGTTATTGTGGCCAAAATCTAGGACCCTGCACTTAGCCCTGTTAAACTTCATGCTGCTGCCCCCTGCCCATTGACCCAGACTGTCCAGATCTTTCTGCACATCAACACTCCCTCCCAACTTGGTGTCATCTGTGAATTTACTAAGGGGGGATTCAATCCCATCATACAGGTTGTCAATAAAGATGTTGAACAGAACTGGGCCCTGTGCTGATGCCTGGGGGACACCACTGCTCACTGGCACCAACTGGATGGGGCACCATTCACAACCACTGATCCCTCTCTGTGGTGATCCCACCAGTTTTTAACCTAGCGGGATGTGCACCCACCCAAGCCATGGGCTGCCAGCTTTTCCAGGAGATGCTGTGGGAGACCATGTCAAAGGTCTAGGTAGACCCTATCCACAGCCTTCCCCTCCGTCACCTCACAGCTCACCCAGGCGTAGAATGAAACCCGATTGATTAGGCAGGATCTTCCTTTCCTAAACCTATGCTGGCTGGGCCTGATTCCCTGGTTGCCTTGTACCTGCCACTCAGTGGCACTCAGGATGATCTGCTCCACAGCCCTGACAGGCCTGTAGTTCCCTGGATCCTCCTTCCAGCCCTTCTGGTGGACGGATACCACATTGGCCAACCTCCAGTCATCTGGGGCCTCCCCAGTTATCCAGGATCAGTGATAAATGATGATGAGTGGCTGAGCTAGGTCTTGCACCAACTCCTAAAGCACAATGGGATGAATCCCACACAGATTGATTAGGATCCAAGTGGCACACCAG
>VZRI01003198.1:0-14571 GCA_013397515.1 Upupa epops
TTCTGCAGCTGAGGGGCCCAGAAATGAGGCAGTTCAGTGAAATAAGAACTTCAATGAAAACCCAGCCCGAGCAGGTTCCGCTCGGTGGCCTCACACAGCCTGCACTGGATGCAGTGTGTAGTCTCTAGGGTGAGGACTTGTGTTTGCCCTGTGTAGCTACAACAAACACTGCGGGCCCTAGAGCCTTGTTTGAGAGGTGAGTGGACTGCCAGGTACCCTACTACTGCACAGGACCTGAGCGATACCAACAGCTCTAACTCCGAATGCACTTCAGCTCCATCACGTTAGCTCTGCTAACCCACTTCAAGCCCAGATTTGGGTGCATGAAGAGACACAGGGGTTGTCCCTCTTCACTGGGTGAATTCACTGTGTGATTGCTTTACAGGACACAGTGCCTACCTATAGGAGGGGTGGCTGAGGGAGCAGGGACTGAGGGGAGGCTTTAGTGCTATTGGCAGCTGCCTGAAGGGAGGTTGTGGAGAGGTGGGAGTTGGTCTCTTCTCCCTGGAGTCAGGCAGTGGGATGGGAAGAGGTGGCCTCAGGTTGCAACAGGGGAGGTTTGGGTTGGACCTTGGGAGGGACTTCTTCATGGAAGGGGTCGCTGAGCTCACAGGAGGTTGTAGTGAGGCTGCTGGTCTCTCCTCCCCAATTCCTAATGCTAGGACAAGGGGCAGTGGCCTCAAGCTGCAACAGGGGAGGGTTAGACTGGATCTGAGGAAGAAGCTCTTTGCTGAGAGAGTGGCTGGGCACTGGACCAGGCTGCCCAGGGAGGGGATTCAATTGTCATCCCTGGATCTGTTTAGCAGTCATGGAGATAAGGAGCTCAGAGACAGGGTTTAGCCTTGGGACAGTTGGGTTAATGGGTGGACATGACCTCTGAAGGTCTTTTCCAACCTAAACTCTGTGACTCTGTTCTAACAAAGATACTTCCTGCAGTGCTCTGACCACGTCCTCCTTCACACGCACAAACCAACCTTCCTCCTGCTTTAGTAAACACACAAGGCAAGTGTGGAAGCAGTCACATAAGAAGCAGAAGCCTTCTCTGTTACCCCCTCCTCTGAAATTCAGGGCAGCACTGCTCAGAATTCAACAGAAGAGCAAAAGGAACCAGAAGGACTGCATTACCTCTGGACCATGTCTGAAACAGAGGACAAAAAGCCATCCATTCTTCTGGAAAACATCTCTGCTCCTTTCTTAAAGAAGTTGATCTGGAAAATAACAACAAACAACAAACTCAGACACGGGGGATTAGCTTGGCAGTCAACGAACAGGTTGTGGGGACCATGTTAATAGTGATCATATCATCACAGAATCCCCATGGCTGGGAAGGAGCTCCAGCATCAGCAAGTCCAGCCCTCATCCCAACAGCTCCCCAACCCCCAGCCCATGGCCTCAAGTGCTGGAGCTGCTCAGGTTTTAAACCCCTTCAGGGATGGGGACTCCCCCCCCCCCCTGGGCAGCCTGGTCCAGTGCCCAGCCACTCTCTCAGCACAGAGCTTCTTCCTCAGATCCAGTCTAACCCTCCCCTGGTGCAGCTTGAGGCCATTGCCCCTCATCCTAGCATTAGGAATTGGGGAGAAGAGACCAGCAGCAGCCTCCTACCACCTCCTGTGAGGGAGCTGTAGAGAGCACTGAGGTCTCCTCTCAGCCACCCCCTCTCTAGACTGAACAACCCCAGTTCCCTCAGCCGCTCCTCACAATCCCTGTCCTCCAGCCCTCTTCTCATCCTCCCTGCCCTTCTCTGGCCCTGCTCCAGCCCCATAATGTCCTTCTGACACTGTGGTACCCAAAAGTGGACCCAGTACTGGTGTCCCCGTCCCTGATCCAGGCCAGGATGCCACTGGCCTTCTTGGCCACCTGAGCACCCTGCTGACTCCTGTTCAGCCAGGTGTCACCCAACACCCCCAGGTCCCTTTCCAGCAGGCAGCTCTCCCCCAGGGCTGTAGCACTGCTCTGGGCTGATGACCCAAGGCATGGTTAGCACAGCTCTGCTGCCTTTGTATTTGCAAGCGCCCCCCTCTCACAGGCACAGGAGCTGCTGGGTGCTGGAGGAGCGTTTCCACCTCAAGAGGAAGGGGATGGTAATTGTCCATCAGTTTATCAGTCCAAGCTGGACTGATCTCCAGCGTGGAAACCCTGCTCCAGCAGCCAGGCAGGAAAGCAATCAAGTGCAGCCACTCCAGCAGAAGCCTCCAGGGCAATCAGTTCTATCAACCACAGATTTACCACGGATCTTTGTCCTACTGAAGGAGCTAAAAAAAGCTCCCGAGGCTGAAGTGCACACTTTGTGACAAGATGATTTCACTCGGCTGGCACAGCTCAGCGGGCACGAGGCAGCAGCAATGCACTCTGTGCAGAGTGGAACGTGGATCCAATGCTGCAGGGCACCCAACGGGATCCACTGGCAACCGTGTGAGGCACTGACAGAGCCAGAGGTGTGAGCAACTGATGAGTTTTAAATGACAATAATTCAGTGGGCAACTCCAGAAAGGGATGTGAAAGCAAATTCTTTGCTGTCGAGTGATTTATTGTCCATTTCATCCAGTTTTACTCTGATTCCACTCCTCTCCCCTTACCTTAGGGCACGGGGCTCTTCTCACCTGTAGCTCAGCTTTCTGTGATTGTGTAACTGACCACTCATTGCCCTTACAGGACAAGGTGAGAAGCCATGCCCTCTTAAATAACAACAACTTCTATTTCAGAGCCGTCTTCAGGATGGAGGAGGTCTAAACTCCACTGAAGATAGATGAGCACGCCTAGCTTAGGTGGGGAAGTCAGGTCTCAATCAAATAAGCCCTGTATTAGCCACTGCTTCTTCAAAAATTCCTCACGGCTGTTGGAAGTGTGGGATGGATTTGGAGTAATTCATTAACAAAATACACTCTGGGGCTGAAGGGCAGCTCAGGATCGGAGTATTTGGAGCAGGTCCAGAGGAACAACGAGGCTGAGGAAGGGACTGGAGGGAAAGGCTGATGAGGAGAGGCTGAGGGGGGCGTTTAGCCTGGAGAAGAGGAGACTCAGGGGGGACCTTCTCCCTCTCTACAACTCCCTGAAGGGAGGTTGCACTCAGGTGGGGGTCAGGCTCTTCTCCCAGGCACCCAGTGCCAGGATGAGAGGGCAGGGCCTGAAGCTGCCAGGGGAGGGTCAGGTTGGATGTTAGGAAGCCCTTCCTCCTGGAAAGGGTGCTCAGAGCCTGGACTGGACTGCCCAGGGCAGTGGGGGAGTCCCCATCCATCCCTGGAGGTGTTGAAGGACAGCCTGGCTGTGGCCCTGAGTGCCCTGGTCTGGGACCACCATCAACTGGCTTCTGGCTAGTCAGTGATTCCCATGACAAGCTCCGACTTTGCTGCCAGGGAAAACGCAGGGGGAAGTGGTTCCGTTGGGCTTTCAGGGAAGGAAAACAGAGCAGTTCTTTCACTTAGGGTAATCGCAGCAGAGCAGCAGCGAGAACTCCCATGATGGGAAGAATCACTGCGCTCCCATTTATTCCCTCTTTTATACAGGGCACATGATCTGCAGAGGACACGGGACAATGGAGACGATGACCTCAGACAGAGCACGACAGCTATTTCTGTCTGTTTTCACAGCCCACTTCTCACTGTCTCAACCCTTTCATCAGTGTCGAGGGCACAAGAGTCCATTAAAATGAGAATCAAGCGCTGTGAAGACACCCCTCTGTCGATCCTCCTGACTCACAGGCATCAGATTATCAGTTGCTCTCCTGCATTTCACAGACCTGAGAAGCCTTCCAGCCAATTGTGGGCAGAATAAAGATTCCAAAGAGGATTTGCCAGCCCTGTGCCCAGTCCACTGCAGTGCTCTGCCCTCACAGTTCTCCAGTGCATGCTCTGCTCCCTATCGTGCACACTCCTCATCAGTATGCTGAACATTTTGTGCCGGGAAGGGAACTGCTCGTAGGAGAATCTGTGCAGAGTAAACAGTGGAGGCAAACGCTGCTGCACCCACAGCTTAGCCGTGAAAACTTTAACCCCAGGCTGATTCGAACTGTATTGCTTTTCACTTGTTGCTATTGGCATCTTTCCTGAGCATTCAACGGCCTGCCACAAACAAAAGCAGTGCTCAGAATCTAGATGTGCTGAATGAAACCCTGCCCTGTCCCCCACTTCCTTAAAACACCCCAAAAAGTAAATGTCGAGAGCTACAACGCTCTGCTTTTCCCAGGGACTCGTCAGAGGGATCAAGGTCCTGCCCATACCTGTCCTCGGGTATATCCCAGCATAGGTTCCATCATCGCCACTCTCTTCCTGTACTGCAGGGCATTCAGGGCACAGTAGTACTGCAAGGATGAGAGGTGCTGCTTTCTTCTCGCGTTTGCCACTTCTTTTGCCACTTCTGCCTTAAGCTGAGTTGATAAAGAGGTGGACAAGTTACTGTGGATGTAGCTACTGGCTGTTTTCAAGTGACACAGCTCTCATGACACAGCTTCCCTAGGCTACAGGGAAGGATGAGAAACTACAGCAGCAAATCCAGAACCCAAAGCAGGGACTTCAAGCCCTTCTCTGGCAAGATGCTTAAGCATTCAGGGAGCCCTCGTGGCTACAAACAACACAACAACTGCACATTTGAATCTGATTTCAGTGCAAGAGATGGACTTACAGCTGAGATCATCCTCCAGCCTGTGAGTGCAGGAGGCAGAGAGCTCACAACACGCAGCACCACGCTGTGCTCTGCAATGCATTCCCTTTAAGGGACCGCCCTGCAGGACTGATGTGCCCTCAGGATAAAGCCCATCACTCATGCTGGGAGGATACAGGTTGGAACAGAGGTTCAGCAGGTAAAGAAGAGTAAACCAAGCCCCCCAAGAGAATGAGGTGTAAGTGGAATGACAATCCCTGCTGAAAAACTCCTCAGGAAGGTAGATGGGAGAAAGCAGGATGCTGCATAAGCAGCAGACACAAGGCTCAGGTACAGTTCACAGCGAACTGTACAGCAGCAGGCCTGTACACATCTACTGACAGCCATCTGGCCTGCAGCTAGCTGGCGGGCTCCTCTGGCTCAGAGGGGCTCTCGTTCAGCACAGTACTTGAGTAACTTGGAGGAAACAGGTCTAACTTGGCCCAACTGATGGTTCAAAGCTTTGTGGCTGCTGTGAAACAATCACAAGGACTCTTGAGCTACTGTGAGGAACTCTCACGAAGGAAGAGCTGATGAAAAGGTTTCCTTTCCCCTCTCACGCTCCTCACCTTTTCGTTTTCTTTCCTTTTTGGTAACCTGCTGTACTTTGCCATGGACACGTCGTGCTCTGGAGAGGGGGAATAGGAATTCTTTTAGAAACATGGTGGTGTGTAGATTGGGAATAGCCCGTGTGTCATTAAAGGGTGCGACCCAAGGGGGAACCATACCGTGGCTAGCAAGGCCAAAAAGGTCCTTCAGGGTGCTTACTTCTGGAAAAGAGAAAGAAATACTCCAAGTAACGACTGTAACAGCTGTAAATCGAGGTTGGAAAAGACCCTCAAGATCATCGAGTCCGACCATCTGCCCTACAACCCCCAACGACTAACCCATCTCCTCAAACACCCTTCTTGGCCACCAGGGAGCATTGCTGGCTCATGGCCATTCTGCTGGCCACCAGGACCCCTAGGTCTTTCTCCAGCAGGTCAGTCCTCCCCTACCCTGGTCCCTGGGGTTGTTGTTGCCCAGATGCCAGACTCTCCACTGCCCTGGTTGGATTCCATTCAGTTCCTCCCTGCCCAACTCCCCAGCCTGTCCAGCCCCCAGCCCTCTGGGGTGCCAGCCACTCCTCCCAGCCCTGTGTCAGCAGCCTTTGCTGCAAAGGAGGGGCTGTACCACAGGCTGAAGTGAAAAAAGCACTCCTGCTTGTGGGTTTTAAACAAACTCTCCCTTCCCAAGTGGGAAAACTGCTGTTGCAAGCCCGGTTTACTGCCAAAGTTTCCTTACTGTAGGTCACCAACGGCTTCAGTAAAATCCCACTGTCGACAAAGCAGTGACCCAACGAAAACCCAGGCTGTGTAAGCAAGAAGGGACGGGGAGGAATTGAAAACACAGAGCTCTACCTGTTAGATCCTTTTCCCGAAACTGTATTATTGGGAGAATCATTGTGTCTGCAAGCTGTTTTGCCAGCTCAGAATGAAGAATGTTGAGCTGAAAGAGAAAATAAAGGGGTCATCTAAATGTATTGGATTGGAAAGGGACCTCTACCGGTCATCTAGACCCCCCCCTACAACAAGCAGGGCCAGCACTCACCAGATCAGATTGCCCAGAGCCCCATCCAGCCTGACCCTGAATGGCTCCAGGGATGGGAGCCTCTCTGGGCAGCCTGTTCCAGGGATCCCCCCACCCTTAGATTCAACAACTTGTTCATCCCGTCCAGCCTCACCCCAGCCTTTTCCATCTTCAAACCATGACCCCTCATCCTATCACTCCCTGCCCTTGGGAACAGCCTTCCCCAGCCCCTTTCCAGGATTGGAAGGTCCCTCCAGAGCATTCTTCTCTTTACTGAAGGCAGAGGGATGTGACAACTGCTTCTTGAGCCGTAAGGACCTAGATCATACTGAACAGCTCTGTGGGCAGGGGCAGCAGAAGCCTTTAGGAAGACTCCAAGTACTCAGCAACAACATAACAGAGAGTGCCCAGCTGCAGTGCTTAACCTGCCCTCAGCAGACACCTCTGGATTCAGAGTGATCTGACAGCAAAATAACCCCAAACTTCCCCAATTCACAGCTGCCTGGCAAATCTGAGCTCAAATCACAGGGTTGAAACCTTAAAAAATGTAGATGTCATTTAAAAATTGAAATAATAAGCCTAGATGAAACACTGTGCTTCAGCCTCTTTGCTAACTCCCTGCTTCGTGAAGCTCAGCTCTGCTCTGAGGACAGCACCAGGGCCCGGAAACAGCTCTAACCATGACAAAAGGGTGACACTGGACTTCTCTCCCCCACAATTAAATGATTCTAGAAAACCCAGGCACTACGTGGCCTTCAGCAGGACAAAGGCCAAGAGAAAACAACTGATGCTGTCCATTCAAAGTACCTCATCCACAACTTTGGAGAAGTAATGAAGGGTGGATATCACTTCTTCATCGCCTTTACCCAGGGCAAAGTGCTGAAAATAGGAGCACACAGTTAGTCTGGGAAGGAAAACGCAGGGAGTACAGAACACAACACCCCTGGCACTACACAGTGAAGGAGCTTTTCTACAGTACAGTCGGTCAGTTTGCAGAGGACACCAAATAGGGGGGAGTGCTGATCTGCTCGAGGGCAGGAAGGCCCCCGGGAGCTCTCCTCTCAAGTCCTGGGTTCAGTTCTGGACTCCCTCATGATAGGAAAGNTAGTTGGGCACTGGCAGGGCCTTCCCAGGGAGGTGGTGGAGTCCCCCTGCCTGGAGGTGTTGAAGAACCCTGTAGCCATGGTGCTTCCCGCCCTGCTCGAGTGGCAGCAGGGAGGGGGTCAGGCTGTGTCTGTCAGTCTCTCAGGGACTGAGGGGTTTGTTGGGATGGGGACGGCTGGACTTTGGGATCTAGGAGCAACTTTCCAGCCAGGAATATCCTGTGAGTCTGTGATTTAACTCCTTTGAGCATCTTGGGGAATTTTACAAGAGCCTTCACACGAAACCAGCCAGTGCTCTACGCACTCGTGGAAACCACACTAGTTACAGCTTTCTTTGCCAGTGCTGACGCTGAAAACAATCCGAATCATGCATTGAACATACCTGCTTCTCATAGGCAAGGAGCTGCTTCGACAGCTGCTGCGTGGCAAGACACATTTCATTCTGCAAACAAGAGCAGCACATTAATGGAAGCAATCAACTCCTTTCCTTGTGCTGTTGCTAACACTGTTATCAGCTTCTTGACTGAATCAACACTACTTCAGGTTTCAACCTCCTTCTAACTCCCCTGTTTACCACAGGAAGTCTCAGGACAGTCAGCTGGGGGAGCAGACAGGTCAGAGTTGAAGAATGGAAGGTAACAAGCAGCCCGCCCTGACTTGAAAGAGACAAAACACAGACTCAAACCACCTGAGCCTGGATAAACTGTAGTGTGTAGTCCCCAACTACCTGCATAGAGAAGCAGCAACAACAGACCAAACCAACACAGAGTTTCAGTTTAACCACTCTGCTGTGGCTGGGGGATTGGACTGGATGATCTTTCCAGGTCGCTTCCAATCTCTAATGACTGTGATTCTACTCTGAGTAGAGGTGGGATTGTTTGGGGTTTCCCCTCACACCCTAGAATAACAAAACTAGAGCAATCTCCAACACTGAGGTAGTCAAACCAACCTAAGAATGTTTCAGATTGGTTAACTCATCTAGGAAGTGTACTGCAATCAAGGGAAGGAGGAGAAGGCCTTTATACAACGCTCGGAGAACACACTGGTTTAACTGGAGTGCTTTAAAGTGCTCAGGAGTATGAAACAGCATCGTTCTGTTTTCTCACAGCTGAACCAGCTCTGAGGATGAGGTGGTGCTCACACCCTTAGGATGGGCTGAAACACAGCCAGGTTTGTAGGGAAGCTGTAAAAGCAGTCAAGCTTATGGATGTGTCACTGGCTACTCACTGCATTCCCAACAGCGTTCCAGAAAGGAACCTGGCAGCACTGGGGGACAACCAGCTGAACAGGAGACAGGAGGGTGCCCAGGTGCCACCAAAGGCATCCTGGCTTGGATCAGCACTAGTGTGGCCAGCAGGACTAGGGAAGTCATTCTTGCCCTGGACTGGGCACTGGGGAGGCCTCCCCTCGAGTCCTGGGGACAGTGCTGGGCCCCTCACTTGAAATAGGAGATTGAGGGGCTGGAGTGGGTGCAGAGGAGCCATGAGGCTGGGGAAGGGACTGCAGGGAGAGGCTGAGGGAGCTGGGGGGGTTTAGCCTGGAGAAGAGGAGACTCGGGGGGGACTTTCTCCCTCTCTAGTTCATGGTGTANCAGTGCTGGGCCCCTCACTTCAAACAGGAGATTGAGGGGCTGGAGCGGGTGCAGAGGAGCCATGAGGCTGGGGAAGGGACTGCAGGGAGAGGCTGAGGGAGCTGGGGGTGTTTAGCCTGGAGAAGAGGAGACTCGGGGGGAACCTTCTCCCTCTCTAGTTCATGGTGTACTGCTCCAGGTTTACAACAACTTGACAGAAAGGCCTGACACAGAAACAGTGCTAAACTGAGCAAACTGGGCTAGCGAACGGCAAGCCACACTGCATAAGGCACAGGAAACAGGCGAAGCACCCTGCTGACCTAGCGATAACACTGCCTGGCTAAGCACACTCATCTGGGAAAGTTTGCTCTAATCCTGCCATTCCTTCCTGATCACCCTTCCCCACCCCCTTCCCCGGGTACTAATCAGTCTCAAGTTATTTTCACGGCTTCAACTGACTGACCCACTAAATCCAGGCAAATTGTTGTCACAGGGTTTCATCTATTTCCAAGACATTTTCCAATGGAATACAACAACATCCCCTTATTCCACCTGCAGGGACTGAATCCACGGCAGGACAAAAGCTGCTGTACAACCACATCTCTTCCACCTTACATTTCAGAACTCAGCCTGGCTGGAGTAGGAAAGCTGCCCACGGAGGCTGTGGCTGCCCCGTCCCTGGAAGTGTTCAAGGGCAAACTGGATGGGTGCTTGAGCACCCTGGTCTGGTGGGGGGAGCCTCTGCTCATGGCAGGGGGATTGGAACTGGGTGATCTTTGAGGTCCCTTTCTATCTGAGCCAATCTGGGCATCCATGAATCCCTTGCGGAACCATTTGCACTCGTGAGTGCTGAACACCACGCTGAGCTGGCAGCAGGGCAAGCCATCTGTTAGCCTGATCTGGTGAAGTGCCGGGCAGCCTGGTGAGGCTCAGCTTCTCCCACCCGGAGGGTCATGTTTCCGAGCTATTTAATATGCAAACGTAAGCCTGTAGTACTGTATCGTTCACTAGATTTACTTGAACACTTCCAGGGAGGGGGGCATCCACAACCTCCTGGGGCAACCGGGGCCAGTGTCTCCTTCCTCTCGATTTCCAGTCTAAATCTCCCCCCTTCCAGCTGGAAACCATTCCCCCTGAGGCTGATGTGGAGAGGCTGAGGGGGTCGTTTAGCCTGGAGAAGAGGAGACTCAGGGGGGACCTCCTGCCTCTTTAAAGCTCCCTGCAGGGAGGTTGCACTCAGGTGGGGGTCAGGTTCTTCTCCCAGGATGAGACGGCAGGGCCTAAAGCTGCCAGGGGAGGGTTAGGTTGGCTGTTAGGAAGCCCTTCCTCAGGGAAAGGGTGCTCAGAGCCTGGACTGCCCAGGGCAGTGGGGGAGTCCCCTCCATCCCTGGAGGTGTTGAAGGACAGCCTGGCTGTGGCCCTGAGTGCCCTGGGGTGGCTGCTGTGGTGGTGCCAGGTGCCAGGCTGGGCTGGCTGAGCTCAGAGGGCTTTGCCAGCCTCAATAATCCTGCGAAATATGAAAGTGCAACAAGCAGCACTGCTGAAAAATGCAGACAGGGGATGTCATGGATTTGGGTGCCCTGGGCAGACACAAACCATCCTGGATACTCCATGTAATGTTCTACATAAACCCCCAGACTATTCCATGCTTGTCAAGAGTTTGGAGATAACAAAGCAGTGAGGGGCAGAGGCTGTCGCTGCTCTGCCTGTGTGACTCTGGAGTCACAAGACAACTGCTCAAGACAGAAGATGCTGAACAGAACTACGCTTCACAATTCCCATGTTGTTCTCTCTCTGGATACACAGATAAAGGCACCGTGGCTTTCCTTTCAGTGCCTCCCTGTCCTCACTGCTCTTAGCATCTGGACAGATTTGTTGGGAATAATGAGATGAAGCCTCTTTCCAGTGACAGAAACAACAGCCCACATTACTTCCCTCTAACCTGCTTAACTCTTTATCCCTTCTAACAGTCAGCAGACATGCAAGAGCAACCTGAGTTTCTAAATGGCATTTTGTTTCAAGTGAATTACAGACTCACAGAGTCACTGAGGCTGGCACAGCCCTCTGAGCTCAGCCAGCCCAGCCTGGGACCTGACACCCCCACAGCAGCCAGACCAGGGCACTCAGGGCCACAGCCAGGCTGCCCTTCAACACCTCCAGGAACGGCAACTCTTCCACTGCCCCGGGCACTCCTTTCCAGGCTCTGAGCAACCTTTCTGTTGCCTGGGAGAAGATCCTGATCCCCACCTGTCTATAAGTTCCCCTGAAGTAGAGTGATACAGTCCCCCCTGCCAAGTCATCGCTTCTCCAGGACCCTGCCCCTGGCCCTATTAAACCTCATCCCGTTGGCCTCTGCCCATTGACCCAGCCTTTCCAGACCTCTCTGCAGCATCTTCCTCCCCTCCAGCAGAGCCATTTCTATACCAGGAAGAACTGCAGACGATAGTAAAGCTCTGCAAATAAGTTACTATGGCAGTGAGAAGTCAGGGATACAAACTGGGGGCACTCTGCTCCTGCACTGCTGCAAAGGTCTCGGCATGCAACGCCACACTACCTATTTCTGAGGAGATTCAATGTCCAAAGAGATGAAGAGAAATCAGACAGCAGATTTGCCAGAATCATCACGAGAACAAACTCTCTAGGGAAGATTTCCTCTATAAAACTAACTACCTCGGGGTAGGCCAGCACAGATGGCAGAACACAGCAGGAAGTACAGCGTGTACTCACGCGGATGTGGTTTATTTGATGAAGAAATGGAAATGCTTCACTATGTTGACACATATGGGCAAACCAGAGCAGCCAAACCTCACCCTGCCAGCACAGCCCAGGCATCGGGTTCCTGGGACTTGTCCTTAATCACAGCATCGTACACTGCAGCTGCCTTCCAGCATCACCACCTCTTTTTCACTGAAGAGCTCCGTGTGTGAAAAGAGCTGTCAGCCCATCGGATCTGCTGGGCTTGCCCAAAGAAGTGACAGCACTGCTGTGATCTTGCACAGCAACCAGGAGCTTGTCGTGTCTTGAGGGTCTTATACCCCAAAGACAGCCTGCTAGCAGTACACCGCAGAGTCACCCAAGGGTAGGGCTTGGGACTGTCCTCTGGAGATCATCTGGTCCAACTGCCCCGCTAGAGCGGGGTCACCTAGAGCAGATCCCACAGGAACACGTCCATGCAGGTGTTGAATGTCTCCAGAGAAGAGGACTCAGGAGCCTCTCAGGGGAGCCTGTGCCAGTGCTCTGTTACCCTCACTGAGGGGTTTTCCTTACACTGAAATCGCTTCTCCTGTGCTCCATTTGTGCCTGCTGCCCCTTGTCCTATCGCTGGGCACCACCAAGGAAAGCCCAGTCCCATGCTGCTGACACTCACACTTCAGATATGTACAGCACTGATCAGGTCTCCCCTCAGCCTCCTCCTGTCTAGGTTAAACAGACCCAGCTCTCTCAGCTGCTCCACATAGGCTAGAAGCTCCAGCCCTCAATCCTAGCAGCTCATTACCCAGCTGAGTGGTGACTGTGTCACTAGTCCTCTCGTATCATGAGGCTCCTGGGGTCTGTCCAGCCTTATCCATTCACTGCTACATCCTGCAACAGGATGACACAGATCTTTCCTTCCAATCCTAAGAAAACAGCATCTGGAACAGGTTACCAAGGGAAGTGTGGCTGCCCCATCCCTGGCAGTGTTGAAGGCCAGCTGCCTTGGGCACCATGTTCCAGCATCTGAGCACCCTCCTACCAAAGAACTGGTTCTTCATGTCCAAACTCAATCTCCCCTCTTCAAGGCTGGAACCCTTTCCCCTCGTCCTCTCGCTACACACATATTGTGTCTGTGTGCAGGCAAGCAATTCTGTCAAGGCTGGCCTTCCAGCTACTGTACGAAGACAACTGTTCTTCCATTCACTGCTTGGAGACAAAGCAGAGAAGATAACTGCCTGGTGAAGCAAAAGGGCTGGAGATACCAGACGCAAAACACTCCCACTTGCCCACAAACCACAAGCAGTGCAGTTACTTTCATGTAAATAATGGGATCATAACTTCAATTGATCTTCTACTCCACATCAAACAGATGAAACCCCAATGAACACTCACCTGAGCACCGTAGACGCGTTGCATTGCCTGCAGCAACTGGTTTGTGTATTCAGTAAGGGTTCCAGCATCTTCTTCAAACACACTGAGCAGAGAGCGAGTCTTCAGGAAAAGGAAAGATAGCAAATGGTTTCAGTCCCAGGTGGAAAATCTTGAGAAGAATCATAAATAACTGAACAGGGAGTAGCAACTTACAAATCAATCAGACACACGAAGCCTCGAGCTTTAGGATTCTGTATAAATTGAGTAGTGCAAACACGGAGAAATCAGTCCTTCTCTTACAGCACTTGGCTGCAACAACTGCCAGCAGTGCCACAGCCTGGGGGAGGAGTGGCTGCAGAGCAGCCTGGCACAGAGGGACCTGGCAGCACTGGGTGACAGCCGGCTGAGCAGGAGCCAGCAGGGTGCCCAGGCAGCCCGGAAGGCCAAGGGCATCCTGGCTTGGATCAGCACTAGTGTGGCCAGCAGGACTAGGGATGGCATTCTCCCTCTGCACTGGGGAGGCCTCCCTTTGACTCCTGTGTGCAGCTCTGAGCCACTCACTTCAAGAAAGAGATGGAGGGGCTGGAGCAGGTACAGAGGAGCAATGAGGCTGGGGAAGGGACTGGAGGGAAAGGCTGATGGGGAGAGGCTGATGGGTATTTCGCCTGAAGAGGAGACTCAGGGGAGACCCCATCCCTCTCTCCAACTCCCTGAAGGGAGGCTGCAGTCAGGTGGGGGTCAGGCTCTTCTCCCAGGCAACCAGTGCCAGGATGAGAGAGAAGGCAGGGCCTGAAGCTGCCAGGGGAGGGCGAGGTTGGATGTTAGGAAGCCCTTCCTCAGGGAAAGGGTGCTCAGAGCCTGGACTGGACTGCCCAGGGCAGTGGGGGAGTCCCCATGCCTGGAAGTGTTGCAAGACAGCCTGGCTGTGGCCCTGAGTGCCCTGGTCTGGCTGCTGTGGCAGTGCCACATCCCAGGCTGGGCTGGATGGGCTCAGAGGGCTTTGCCAGCCTCAGCAATTCTGTGAGTCTGTGAAAACTGAGACACAAGGATGCAAAGTGATAAAATGCTATGGCCAAATCCTGACTGCCAGTGTCTCACTCTAACTAACAGACCTTCCTTAATATAATCAGGAGTGTAAAAAGTCCTGAACATCTGCCTGCTTACTACAGTTGAGGAGTGAGGGTCAAACACCACTGCTCACTCACTTCTCTAATGTTCCATGAGATAATTTACAGAGTATTATTCACCCTCAGCTGTCTTGAGCAACTCTTCAAGGACCTCTGCCAACGCTGGCTGATGTCATGGGAGCATACAGCTGAGTGTGCATCGACAACAACAGGCGGAGAAGTTTACACCCACTCAGCGATACCCTGAACTTTCTCCACTTTATCAGCTCATCCTCGTCAGCAGACAGGGCCATAAGGAGCACAATGCCTTGTGTTGTCTTCAAGACATGAAACCCCTTGGTCTGTATGGCAAAAGCATCAGGAGCAAAGAATTATGCTGCTGACACAGCTCCTGAGACGGGAAACAAAGCTGAGTTCCAGAATGTGCTAGATCGTGGCGATAATGAAAGAGGGAAGGCTGTCCCTTTAACGGGACTCAGAGAATCACAGTCACTGAGGCTGG
>VZRI01003202.1:193-11725 GCA_013397515.1 Upupa epops
AGTAAAACTGCCGCCACCTCCTTCTTAGAAGGAGGATTTTTACAGCAAAAGTTCTTACACAAGTAAGAAATCAATAGCACCTTTTATGACGGCATACATTTCGCCCCCGGCCAACTAAACTGCCGACCCCAACTGGGCGCGTCCTCGGACCACCCTCTGAGGGATCCCGTGCACGCCCTTTTCCTGCTCGCTGGGGGTAACGGCCACCTTCCCCCAGCCCCAGGCTTTCCCCACTCCACGGCTCCCAAGGACACCACTCCCGCAGGGAGATCCCGCACCGCCCGCGGACAGCTCACTCACCCCCAAAGGATCACGTAGGAGGTCACCAAAATGTTGCAGTGAACATTACATGATCTGTTCGTTTTCCTCTGGGGGACCTTGAGCTTGACCATTTCACCGAGGTGCACATCAATGTGATGACAGCAAAATGGCATTTATTATCACGGGGCGTACACTTACATACCCTGGCACTTGTGTACGCCCCTTTTTCCCACAGACGTAGCAGAATAGAGAACCTATCGTGTCACATCCAGCAAGCCCGCATGCGCACTATACAAGACCCAGGTGACCAAGAAAGCCATCAGGATCCTGGCTTGTACCAGGAATAGTGTGGCTAGCAGGACTAGGGTTGTAAAAGTTACCCTCTGTACTCGGTATTGATGAGAGCTTCCCTTGAATACTGTGTTCACTTCCGGGTCCCTCACTATAAGTACTTTGAGGTGCTGCAGCATTTCCAGAGGAGAGCTCATGAGATGTCTGCCTATTAAAATCTCATGAGATGACGGCATGTATTTTCTATTCACAGTGCTTCTAACATAATCAGTGGAAGAGGTACTCTACCAGTCTCCGCACAACATGTTGCCCATTCCCACTTAAAATGGTGTCAGTGCTTTGCCCTCCCAAACTAAAGGGCAACACAGGGCCAGATACAACCTTTGCCATGTGTATTCAGTGTAGACAATGCAGGCCAGGACAGCTGTGCTTTCTTGGCTGCATTTCATATACATTTCACCAATAACCTCTTTAATCTTTTAAAGACAGGGTATTCTGAACCCTAGAATGAAAGCAAGGCATCCTAAATTCCTTACACCATCTGACACTCCACTGAGGATAAGTAAGCACAGATATATTCAATAGCAGCTTTATCTAGCTTTGTAACAGGTTTATTACATATCACCATCTGTACACTTTGCATTTCCCTTCCATGTTTTAGGATGGACTGAATGGCCAGTTTTCTAAATGCAGAAAAATGCTCGCATTTTGACTGACTGCCAAATAAGGTAGGAGTTTTGTATTTATTAGAACAAAATTTATTCAATAAGGAACACGGGAAACATTACAAAAATTAATAGGTCTTTCTTGCCAGTGGTATAGATTGTTTCAGGGAGGGTGATAGTATCCTTCTGTTTTCCTGCACACAGAGGCTTCAATAAAAGGAAATATACAATGAAATCAAAATATCTCTGAGCCTTTCTGCACAGTAGCATGTGTCGTTATTACTATAATGACAACAAAAGATGCAGAGAATGAGACTTTGCTTTCAATATTGCAATATCTGAAGAACTACTTTTCTTAGGAAAACAATCAGAAGGTTACTACATATTCTCTTCTTCATTTGCAACAGGATTGCAAACTGTTGCATGCTGAAACGGTGCATTCAAAGTAATCCTGTGTTGTTTTAAGTATCACAGACACAGGGGAAACTCAAAAACCCAAGAATTAAAATATTTAAAACTGTACAAATTTATTTGCTATTAAAAAATCAGGTTTATTACTTACTGAAACATCAGATTTTTCCACAGACACTTCTAAATACCAGCTGTCAAAGTAAGTGCTGTGTATGCTCTCAGGAGGTAAGCATTAAAACATACAGAAAAGCCAGAAAATTAGTTTGCTATTAGAGATTAGACAGGTCTTTTAAGTGTATGACGAACTGCATTAATTCTTCATATTCCTAATACAGCAGTTAAGATCAAGTTCAATCACAAAGCAAACCAGGATAAGTGTCAAGCATATATAATCCATTTTATCATTTAGATAGTTTAAAAACTGAAGTCTACCCAAGCAATTCAGATTGATGTGAAAGCTTCTTCTCCTTCCACACACATTATACATAGATAAGTTACAGACTAAAAAGTGTTCTTTTTTCAAATTGCTGTTATAAATCATTGAAAAGCTTGTACATTTCTCCTATCAATACAGCCCTTACTTGTTTCAAATTTTAAAGTACATTTCTAAACACTCCCAACAAAGTCTGTACAAAACTTGGAGACAGAAACCTGCAAGAATAATAACATATTTTTAACAGAAGAAAAATAATATACAAATAGTCTAACTTGGAAAATGTGGAGCAAAGTTCCTTCGGCATGACTGTTCTTGCTATGGTTGAAGTTCAAGGAACTGTGCCAAGACACACTTGATGTCCAAAAATAATCCTTGGTCCCATATCTGTGTAATTATACCATGAAATTCATTGCTTATGATGAAACAAAGGTAAAGTACATTCAATCCTATTTTAGTTTGTGAAGTACCGTTCTAAGTACTCAGTTCTTATATGCAAAGGTTTAAAATATTTAAGGTATATACAAGGCAAATACAGGTTGGTCTGTAATTCTAGCAATCCAGAATTCCGACTACGGACTACGTGATTATGTATATAGAATAGGGAGAGTTACACACAACATAGAGGAGGAAAAGTAGGACAGAAAAATTCAGTCTGCTGATCAGCAGATGAAGTCAGACACTTTAGAAGCCTTAAAAAAGCCGCAGGTACATAAACATATTGATGTAGATAAAGTAAATGTCAATTAGAACACTTCGTTAGATTTTCTGGCAAAGTTGGTATTTATGATAGTTATTCTGCCTTTTTTTTTTTCATGTCAGAGAGTGAGGGGCTCTTCTAAACACAGAAAAGAGAAACTGTAGTTCTGTAGTTCTGTATCAGCTTTTAAGACTGTGTCATCTCTCCTGTGTTTCCACTTCGTGTGGGGCTGCATTCAGCTATGCAAACCTCACATTTTCATCAAAATATTGTTGCAAGACTGTTATGCTGGTTTACAGCCAGATATTGTCTGTCAACGTGTTCTACCAACATCACACACTTTCATCTTTTAGCACTCATCCCAAACTGTAGAAAATTCATGTACTAAATTTTTACAGTACTATTTTTAAAAAGGATTGCAGGACCTGCAGTTCATAATTTGTATTAGCCACCATCTCAAGCTAATAGGAACTGATAACTGTGGCACCAGCAAAAGAGCTGCAGGATGTGGCGCGCCTGCCTGGCCCCGTGGGAAGAAATGAAGCAAATGCCGCCCAGCACAGGCCAGCACTGTGACAAGACCCACTAGATGGCAATGTTCTCCAGTGTATCCAGCACCACCAGTTTGAACTGAAAAAGTACAGAGGAAAATACTCATTTGGAAATAAAAGTTTTGGTTTGTCGTTTGTTGTTGGTGTGTTGTTTGGGTTATTTTAAAGACGAAACAAGACAAAGCTTCAAAATCATAATTAGTGTTCTGCCTTGAAATTTACCATATTTATAACTATTAGTTGTGGTGCTTTTATGCCAAAAAAGCATTTTATTTTGAAGCTGGAGGTAGCTTTCCCAGCAGACTTCTTTCATCAGTGTCTGGACTCTACAGGTGATTGGTGGACAGAGTCCATAAAGGGACTTCCTGCTTCTTCTTCTTTCTTTTTTGTCTTCTGTGCCATCTTCGTCTGTTCTTCTGCTTCTGCTTCAATATGTCTTGAGAGACAGAGAGCTCCTCTAGAAGAGAGATCCCCCCACCCCCAGAAGGGTCGGGGTGGAGAAAGCAATGGCTCTCAATCTGCTGCCACGTTTGTGGAACGCAAAGGCTTGACTACAGTTCTGCTGTGAGGCTACCCACAGTCCTCTTTTACATGGGAGCTCAAATGCAAAGACGAAGAGACAAGCCATTCTCCGTACCTGCAAACCCCCTTTTGTGGGTGTGACCCTGCAGCCCTCCCCTCTTTTGCTGAGGACTCAGATACAGAAAAGCCAGCACCAGCTTGTTCCTACCTTTGGCAGTGGGCCAGAGTAAGGGCAATTCCTCCAAAGTCTCACTACAGTCTAAATGCCCTTGAAGATGCCAGGCAGAGGTGAGCTCTTAACCCTCTACCTCCCTTAGTGCTTAACCACAGGGGCAAAGAAAGAAAGACTCTGCATAAGGCCTGTAGAAAGCCCTTGGACGAGACCCCAAAAAGCCTATTTGCCATTAACAGGCGTGGTCCCACATGACCCTCCATCCATCCACCCTTTGTCTCCATCGGACTGGCAAAGATCTTGTATACTGTGCCACTGAGAGAGACTGAGAGGAGCCTCCACTAAGAGGGAGAAAGAGAGATCACAAATACTGATCTCCTAAGCCTTTGGCAAACAGAGAGAGAGTCTGGAATTGTTGTATCCTCTACATTTGGTGCTGCTATAGCCTCAAAGAAGAGCCCTCAAGCCAACAGGAGCTAGAAGTATGCCAGAGATGTCACAGAGTGCTGGTGTCTACATGAGGATCAGGAAAAGGAACTTTTCTGCAAGCACCAAATGCATATTTTGTGCTGTATTCCTGCCACCCCCTCCCGTTTCTCTTCTAGAAAGTGGGGTGCGAACTGGGGCGGGGGGGGAGTGGCTATGAGTGTGGTTATGAGTGTTGGTGTACACTCTCTTATCCCAGACCTCTCCTCTAAGGCCAAAACCCGATGCATTAGCTATCTCCTATTTCTCTCAGAGTGTGTGTAAAGGCATTGTGATACAATCTGTTTTACCTTGTTGATTATTTTACATATTTTGGGACTTTTCCTTTTCTTATTGGTGATGGGTTCAATGAACTGTTGTCTTTTTAGCAAAGTTGCTTCACTGCCTGTTGAACTCTAGGTTGAGAGCTGGTTGTTGTGCTAGAATTGCAGGCACCAACCCAAACTGATTTAGACCCTTTCCTTAAGCAATTACAATTAGCTTTCTCATTATCAACTGTATGAGTGGTAATTGCTCTATCACATCTTTTTTTGCTGAGGTAATATCAGATAAAGAAACCAAACTTTTCTTTTGTTAAACTCTTGAAGAGGCTGTTTTGGATTTTTACTGTTGTTCTCTATAAATTCTAGGCTTAGTCTGCTTTAGGAATAATGTATGTAATTCAAATAAATACTACATTAGACAATGGGACAGTCTTCCTACTCATTAATTTAAAGAAATAGTAAAATGTTTGAATAAAATTTACAGGAAAATATCATTGTTGGTAAAAAAGAAAATAAACTTAAATAATAAGGAACAAAATCTGACCTTTTATTCCTGAACTTTTTACAGTATATACACTGAAAAATGCCACAAGTTCAATAAGCAAAATTCTTTCCAGATGTCTTTGTCATTTTGTCTTAATTTCAAAGTAATAATAGATGTTCTTTTGCACTTCCCAAGGGTGTATCAGGCCAAGAGAAGGAAGAGAGAAATTTCAAAAAATTTTGGTATAGAAGTGGCAGTTGAACAAGAGGTGGTAATTTTATCCTGAAAAAGAAAATTACTTTGAAAAAACAAATAAATGATACACATACAGTATTATAAGGACAGAAATAATGGGCTGAGAAACTTTATTGATGAGGGCAGAAAAATATGGAAAGCACTAACCAAATAAAGCAGAGCAGTCTGCATCACAAAAGATAGAAATCATAATTTAAAACAAGGGGTAGATTCAATCTTTAACATTTTCAATAGAATGTACAACGAGGTGTCTTATAACTGAAGGCTTAAATGAAGCTATAGAAGAATTCAAGTTCCTCTCCAGCTTTCCTGTAGGCCCTCTTCAGGTACTGGAAAACTGCTGTAAGGGTCCCCTCTTCTGCAAGCTGAAAAGCTACAACTCCCTCAGCCTGTCCTCACAGGAGAGATACTCAAGCATTCTGATCGTTCCTGTGCCCTGTACTTGCTCCAACAGTTCAATGCCCTTCTTGTGTTGCAGTCTCCAGAACTGTATGCAGTATTCCAGGTGAGGTCTTACAAGATCACAATAAAGCGTGAGAATAATCTCCCTTGATCTGCTAGTGATACTTCCTTCAATACAGCCCAGACACCATTGGCCTTTTAAGCTGCATTCACACATTGCCAGCTCTTGTCCACCAACACTCCCAAGTCCTTCTTCTCAGAACTGCTCTCAATCCATTCAACACTCAGCATGTATTTATGCTTAGGGTTGCCCAACTCAGATGTAAGTCCTTGCATTTGGAATTGTTGAACTTCATGCAGTTTGCATGGACCCACTTCTTAAATCTGTCAAGGTCCCTCTGAATGGCCTCCATTCGCTCCAGCTTGTAGGCCACACCTCACAGCCTGACATTGCCAGCAAACTTGCAGAGGGTGCACTCAATGCCGCAGTCCACATAGCCAACAAAAATGTTAAATATTACCGTACCCAAAACAGACTGCAAAGGAATGCCAACACAACACAGTATTACAATAGACTGAAAGAAATCTGTTGATAATGTATATGTAAATTTCCATAACACTTCAATAACAAAGTACAAAATGGTGAGTTTTAACAATATTTTTAAGGACATAGCTTTACTATTATGTTAGAATGGCTGATGTTAAAACTAAACTTCTTAAACTAGGCAATTATTATTATTACAAACCGAAGTTGATTCTAAGTATGATTGCAGAGGTTTCAATTTTTCACATACAAAACTGACAAAAATATTAAAGATTTCTAACCAAACTAACAAGTGACAATTCAAATACTCTGTGATATTTTTCTTTCCTTAACACAAATAATATACTACCAGACTAGGTCATTCAGAAAGTAACATAATAGGCAATATTTATTGTAATTTAAAAATTATAGGAATTTAGAACTAGATGTTAAAAAGCCTAGTAGTATTGTTTCCAATTTTGTAGGAATACTGATCTATGTCTTTTGTTTAAGAAGAAAAAGCCTCTTTCACTTATGGTACTTTGTATTACCAATAACAAATTTGTAGCCTGGCATATTAAACTAACCTACAAATCTATTCTTACACTTAAACATAGCAGATTGTTCTGGACATAGCAACAACTTAACTGGACTTCTTAATGTATTAGTTTACTAGGCAGCTTGCTATATTTTTTGCTCAGTATAGAAGGTACTTTTCAATACATCATAATACAGAACAATAACAGTCTGGATGAAAACTCTAACTCAAATTTTAAATTATAACCTATGTAAGTATGCACAGTACCCTTTTGCTAGAAGGTAGGAAGATGGTACAGAAAGATCTAGACAGGTTGGGTCAATAGGCAAAGGCCAACAGGATGAAGTTTAACAAGACTATGTGCTGGATCCTACACTTTGGTCACAATAACCCCTAGCAGTGCTACAGGCTGGGGAATAAGTGTCTGAAAGAAAGAGGCCTAGGAGTACTGGTTGACAGTTGGGTGAACATGACCCAGTATTGTGCCCAGGTGGCATGAAAGGCCAAAGGCTTGTATCAGGAATAGTGTGGCCAGCAGGACTAGGGATGTCATTCTACCTCTGTACTGGGCACTGGAGAGGTCTCGCCTCAAGTACTGTGTGTAGTTCTGGGTCCCTCACTTCAGGAAAGAGAACAACAACACTGGTGAAGGGACGGGAATGAAAGACTTACAAGGAAAGGCTGAGGAAGCTGGAGTTGCTTAGCCTGGAGAAGAGACTCAGAAGGGGCCTTTTCACTCTCTACAACTTCTTGAAGGGAGGTTGTAGTCAGCTGAGGGTCAGGCTCTTCTCCCAGGCAACTAGTGATAGGATGAAAGGTCATGGCCTGAAGCTGTACCAGGGGAGGTTTAGGCTGGATGCTAGGAAGCACTTCCTCCCTCATAGAAAGGGTGGATAAACACTGGAATGGACTTCCCATGACAGCAATGGAGTGGCCATCTCTGGAGGTGTTTAAGAAAAGACTGGATGTGGCACTTACTGCCATGGTCTAGCTGATTACAGTGATGTTTCATCATAGGTTGGGCTTGATGACCACGGAGGTCTTTTAACACCTCAACAGTGCTGTGATTCTATGATTCTGTAAATGTTTCTTGCATAAGGACAGATCTTGTACACTTTAAAAAAGTACTTTCGTATATTTTCAAACATGTGTCTGCATACACTAACAATTCATATAAATGCTTTTCTTGCAAGTTGAAAACTTCCTTGCACCATTCCAGTTGGGTTTTTTTTCAACTTCCATGCAAGGGACAGGAAAAATTCCTCTAAGAATATGAAAAGAGATACATAAACGAGGTTTCTAAAAATCTAACCCCAGTTACCATCATTTGAAGAATACATGCAGAGATGAACAGATTAAAGTTATCACATTTTGGGTCCTTTAAGCAATGTCACCTAACTGCAAATTGAGCTAAACAATAGCTTTATGTAGTTCATTAAAAGTGAATTGCAGTCCTGTGACACAGTCCTGTATTTCTGGTCAAACTAAGTACCAAAGTTTGAGGTTCTCCCTACCTCACTTACTGACACTGGTGGCTTGAATAAGCTTTTCAAACACTCAGCATTAATTGGTAACAGAGAAATGATCCAAATCAGCAGAGCAATTTTTAACATTCTCCAAATACCCTCATACCCTTAAATTTCACTTATGAATGTAATTGTAAAAAGAGGTCTACTGTTACTCAGCTCTCAAGGGTGGCATTGATTTCGCTAGTTGCTGTTTGTGCAATGTTTTAAGCTACTTGTTAGAACACACACAGTGATATCTTATACTAATGAGGCTGTATTGTAATAACCTACCACTACATAATTGCCATTTCTTTATCTGATATTTTAAACTCTCTCAAATGATAAATATTGCCACAATAATAAGTTATTATTGATGTGTACTCTAATTTCAGGTTCTTTGAACGTGTGGAGGATTAGAAGGCACTGGAATTGCTTGTGCTTGATGGAATTCAGTCCTCACAAAGGGGGTAAAGGATTTTAGATTATGAACTGAAGTCCAGAGAGAGAGCAGTGGACTGGTATTCCTCAAGGGTCAGTACTGGCACCAGTGCTGTTTAACATCTTTGTCAGCAATATGGACAGTGGAATGGAGTACAAGTTTGCTGATGACACCAGGCTGTGTGTGTTGTGTGGTGGACACGCTGGAAGGAAGGGATGCCATCCAGAGGGACCTGGATAGGCTTGAGAGATGGGCCAGTACCAATCTCATGATATTCAACAAGTGCAAGGTCCTGCACCTGGGTCAAGGCAATCCCAAGCACAAATAGAGCCTAGGTGGTGAACACATAGAAAGCAGCCTTGAGCAGAAGGACTTGGGGGTGTTAGTCGATAAAATTTAACATAAGCTGGCAGTGTTTGCTCTATTTTGCTCTCATGAGACCCCATCTAGAATACTGTTTCCAGTTCTGGAGCCTCCAACACAGGAAAGATATTGAACTTTTGGAATGTGTCCTGAGGAGAGCCAGAGGAAGATGACTGGAGGGCTGGAGCACCAATCCTGCGGGGACAGGCTGAGAGAATCAAGGCTGTTCAGCCTGGAGGAGATTCCAAGGAGAGCTTGTAGCACTTTCCGGTACCAGCAGGGAGCCTACAGGAAAGCTGGGGAGGGGCTGTTTACGGACTCGTAGTGGTAGGACCAGGGGTAATGGTTTCAAGCTGGAAGAGGGTAGCTGGAAGTCAGAAGGAAGTTCTTCAAGATGACGGTGGTGAGACACTGTATCAGGTTGCCCAGGAAGGTTGTGAATGCTCCCTCCCTGGTGGCGTTCAAAGCCAGATTGGATGGGGCCTTGAGCAATGCGGTCTAGTTGGGGGTGTCCCTGCTTATGGCAGGGGTGTTGAAACCAGATGACCTTAAAGGTCCCTTCTAACCTGAACCATCCTATGAATCTGTGAGGAGGTCTTTCAACCAGGCTCAGTGGGAGATTGGGGCACAGTTGAGCTCACTGGACATGTGCATGGGTATTGTGTGCCACTGTTGGGGGAGCAGCTCAAGGCCCAGCAGAGGTGTATCAGCACTGGTGTGTGTAACACTGGAAATAAATTGGGAAGATTTTGGTTCTCTTTAGATGAGACATATAAAGAGGAGGAAAGGGCTTCTGCAGTCATAGAAATAGACAGGGTCGAGCAGCAGAAATATCACATGGGAATTCCAGACAATTCATCAGGAGCCCAGCTCAAATGCCTCTATTCCAATGCACCCAGCATGAGCAGTAAACAAGAAAAGTTAGAGGTGTGTGTGTGCCTGCAGGACTATGATCTTTTTGGCATCACAGAAACGTGGTGGGATGGTTCCAATGACTGCCATATTGGAATGAAGAGGTATAAGTTCTTCAGGAAGAACAGGCACTGGAGACAAGGAGGAGATGTTTCTCTGTAGGTCAGTGACCAGCTAGAGTTCATGAACCTCCACCTGTGAGCAGATGACAGAGCTGAGATCAGTTGAAGTTATAGTGGGGGTATGCTACAATCCACACAACCAGGAAGACTGAGTGGATGAAGCCCTTTGTAGACAGTGGCATCACATTCACAAGTCCTGGTTCTCACAGAGGACTTCAACTTCCCCAAAATATATACCTCAAACACCCTTTCCATTTTAACAGTTTGCTACACTGATAGGTAACAGCTGGTCTCACTGGAGTTTTATACCTATTATTACCCTGTTGTTTCACTGACAACTGTATTACCAGCTGCTAACTGGTAGCTGACATTAATACCTGTTAAGAAATAACATTACTGTCTCATGTGTGTTCCTGGTGCTGCTACATCACCAGGGAGAAGAGTGGAGAGTGAAAAGAAGGAAGAAGGAAGGATGAAATCTCATTTTTACTGGTAGTACTGCAATCTTCTAGACATCACTGTAAGAATGAGAAATGCAGCCATTTGCTGAATTTCTGTACCTTTTTAAATCCTTTTCTAAAAAAAAAAAAAATCAGTGTACGTATTCTACATACACCAAGTGTTTAGACTTCAGGGTTTCCTATACTAGCATTACAATTGTCAGTAACAAAGGACAGAATGAAAGATTATTATGAAAATAGGGATAAACTTGGCCAAATGTGGAGTTGAAAAAATATTACATGAAGATAAACAAGAAATAAATGGGAATAGATGTTTCCATTATACAAAACAGTCAGAAAATGTATTCAAGCCTACAAGCCACTAAGCTCCTGTTTTCTTCAGAACATGAAGAAGAATTCTCTGAGAAGTCAGTGTACAGTATATAGCCACAACATCAGGAGTATCAACTTCTCTGCACACATGATCAGCCACATCAGAATGAGAGAAGATATTGGTGTCTGTTAACTAATTCTAGGATATCTTTCCTAAGAAATCTAAGTACTGCATCTGACTCATACATGAAATTTCTCTAGGTACCTAAACCTCCCCTGGAAAAATTTATGCTTATCAGGAATCAGAGAGGTAGGGAGTGATTGTGTTAAAAATTTGCAGGGTGACCATAAAGTACAAGGTTTGCATACATTTATGTCAAAATAGGGCAATCACAAGGTTGATCTTAGATCTTCTCCCAACAAAAATGGCATACATTCAAGTCTTATCTTTTGTATAG
>VZRI01003204.1:0-15619 GCA_013397515.1 Upupa epops
TTTCCTTATTCATTCAGGCTGGTGCTTTTCCTCTACGGATTATCTTGTGACACACAGGTACAGCATGTTTTTTTTTCCTTCAACAATACATTCCTGAAGTATACCCAGCTTTTCCGAACCCCCTTCTTGCTCTTTTCCTACTAGAATGAATACTCAAGGCCAGCTTGAAATTTTCCCTGGTTTTTCTTTTGTTATTCATGTACCCCTCTGGGAGTTGTTCTTGTGTGCAACAACTGACATTGCTTATTTATTTTTGTCTACTTCTATAGCACCAGAGTGTAGGGCAGAGTTTGCTTTCACTGGGACATATGTCTGCTATAGCTGAAATCAACTTATCTAGGGGTGGAAACACTGATCTATTATTTTCCATGGACTTATACATTCTGCACTGTATAAAGGCAAAATTACAGACCAGATCTTAACATCATCATATGGCATAATACAGCATAAAGTTTCGAGACATGTAAGAAAATAATCTAAATTTTTGCCACCAAGAGCTGTGCATGAGAGACCCAGTTTGGGGAATTAAATGGCAAGAATTGGCATGGCCAGATCTCAACAGATGACATTACTAAAATAACAGCTATGTCTCCATCAACTTATAAAAAGGCAACACAAGCCTTCTTAGACGTGGTTTTCTGGAGAAGTCATATTCCTAATTACATTAGATACTATAGCCTCTCTATGATGTGACTTGGAAGAAAAACAAATTTAACTGGAATAATATCAAGCCTTTGAACAAATCAAATGAGATTTTAAATGCAATAGCACTTGAACCAATTCCCACAGGATAGAACATAAAAAATATGCTCTATACCACATCTAGGGACAATGGCCCAATCTGGACCCTCTTGCAGAAAATTCCTGGGGAAAATCAAGGTCAATCTCTAGGATTTTAGAGTCAAGGGTACAAAGAATCTGAGGCAAATTCTACTACAACTGAAAAATAAATATTAGCATGTGAAGGAGTTAGAGCTGCTTTGAAGCATTTGGTATGGAAGAACAGCTCCTCTTGACACCAGAAATGCCAATACTAGGCTGAATATTCAAGGTTAAGTTTCCTCCCTTCATAATGCCACTGATGCTACATGAAGTGAAGAGGTTCCACTAGTCACACAGGCAGTATGAATCCTAATAAGTACAGAAATTTTAGAACTGATCATGGATAGTCCAGAAGGTGAAGACTTTGTAATGCCACTAGAAAAAGTAGTGATGTACTGAAGAAAACACACAATATAATAAATTACTAGGTAATCAGAAGCAAGATACTGTTTATTGGTGAACCTTGCTGTCTTATAGAAAATCATCAGAAGTGGAAATCTGCTGTGAGGAGTCCCACATGACCAGTTGCAGAAGTATCTAAAGAAGGTGAATCATGTCAGTTGGCAGAGGTAAAAACCATCCAGCTGGCTTTCTGCAAGAAAAGTGGCCAGTGTTCTATCTCTATACAGATTCTTGGATTCAAACGTCTTGTGGGGGTGTTAAAAAAACATGGAAGCAGAATCACTGACAGGGCAAAGGTAAATCCATCTGGGATGACACATTGTGGCAAGATATTGCTGCTTGGCTAGAGAAACTAGTTGTAAAAGCACATCATGTAGATGCCCACATACTTAAAAATTGAACCACCAAGAAACATCAGAACAACTAACAAGTGAATCAAGCTGCAGAAGTGTTCCAAACAGACTTAGACTAGGAATGCAAATTAGGACTATTTTTAGCTTAGTGAGCCCTCAGAACATGAGGGAAGACATGCAAATGGGCTCATGATCAAAGGTTAGGTTAAAATATTGGCACTGTTATGCAGGTTATTCATAACTGTGAGACATGTGCCTCAATCAAGCAAACTGATTGGTTAAAACCTTTGTGTTCTGGGGGATGGTTGTCAAAATACAAATATGTGGAGTTCTAGAAGATTATTTATATCACAGTACATCAAACTCACCAGGGTTAAGTGCTATGTTCTTACAATGGCAGAACCAACCACTGTATAGCTGGAACAATATCCTATATCTTGTGCCACCAGTCAAAACACAATCCTGGGCCTTGAAAGGCAAATCCAGTGGTGATATGGTACTGCAGAAGGAACTGAGATGGACAACAAGACTCATTTCAAAAACAATCTTGTAGACAAATGAGTCGAAGAATGTGGTATATGGTGGTTACATTATATTACATATCATGCAAAAGCCCCTGGAAAAACTGAATCATATAATGGCCTTTTAAAATGTACTCTGAAATCAATGAGTGGTGAAACTTTTAAAAATGGAAACAAGAATTTAACATTATCCATTTGGTTTGTTAATATCAGCAGATCCATCAGTCCAACTGGTCCTGCTCAATCAGATCCTTTACATACAGTTGAAGGGGATAAAGTCCTGGGGGTGTGTGAAAGAAAAACTGAGTATTTCCACCATGAACTGTGAGAGATGTCATGGGAAGGATCAACTCCACCTCAGCTAAACACAGTACAATTTCTGCACTGATTTTGTATAAATTTGTATGTATTTTATTTTAACATTATTTTCACTAAATCAATTTTAGTTTTTTTTTCTTTTTCAGTCCACAAGTCTCTCTCTCTTTTTCTCTTTTTAGAAGAGAAAGAAGTTCATAAAGAGCATCTGTCATTCATGTAGTGGCCAGCCCATGCTCAACTCCTGGCATATCTCTAACAAGTTCTTCCCTTTGAGTAGTAGAAAACATTGCTAGTAACTACTGTTGCTAGCAAACATGCTTTGTGTTGCCATAGAATCATCAAATCATTTATGTTGGCATGACCTTCAATACCACCATGGACAACTGTTCAGATAATACTCCTGAGTTCAACATTCAACCATATGCCCAAGTGTCACATCTATGTATGTTTTAACTACCTTCAGGGACACTAGCTCCACCAATTCCCAGGGCAGCATGTTTCAATCCTTTACAAGGCCTTTTGTAATTTTTTTTTTTTTCCATTGTTCAATCTAAACACCATTTCCTCTTGCCCTATCGCTTGTTACCTGGGAGAAGAGACTGACATGCAGCTTACCACAACCTTTTTTCAGGGAGTTGTGGAAAATGGTAAGGTCTCCTTTGAGCCTTTTTCTCAAGGGTAAATTCCAGCTCCCACCAACATTTTTGCCCTTCTTCAAACATGTACCTGAACCTCAATGTCCTTCACTTTGGGCCTCAGTAAGAGTCTACATCCTTTACCAATAGCCAGCTTTCCAGCTTTCCATGTACCACATGTTCTTTTTTTGTTTGCAAGAAAATATTGAATTCATTGTCCCAGAAGAGAATATCCCTGGTTGATTATCCAGCATCTAAACCAAAAAACTGTCCTAGAAATCTCTTGAATTGCTTATGTTATGCCACATTACTTTCCTAGTGGATAACAAGGTAATTAAAGTAACAGATCTTCTTAGAACTGGATCTTATGACCATGTCTCTTCTCATTATTAAAGAAAGGTTTTACCCACTTATTCTGTTTTGCTGTTTGTAGCAGATATGACTATACATTCCATGCTGTCCTTCCCTCTTATCCTGACCCATAAATCCTCAACCATCTTTCATGCAATAGCCAAGATCTATGTATCTGTGCTGCTCCTTTGCATACACTACCATTTTCTTACTTTTGTTTTCTTTGCTAGTTCTTCACAAAAGCCTATATCTATCTAGATGTCTCACTGTACTTTTCAGGTTATAAACACTGATGTGCTGGCACTTGGGATAGACCCCAGCTGTGCCACTTGCTGAGGTGAATTGTGAGAGCCTCCCCTACCATGGTCTCCCTAGATGTTTTCACCCTGCCCCTCATTTCTCCACTTATTTTGTAGTTTGGTTTTCATACACCAACTAGCCTACTGTAAATTCATCCACTAAGTACGATTCTTAAGTAAAATGTATTTAATATTTGCTTTCCCCTCAGAACAGACTTTTATTTTTTCTGTGTATATAAATTCCCATTGATATCTACAGAGTCATTAATATTAATACTACTCAGATGTATTTCAGGTTTTACAAATAATTGTAACCTGACAAGGAAATAAACATCTCCTTGGATGCAACAGATGATAAGAGGACACTCTTAAAAATGTATTTTTTCAATGGCATTTAGGAGCATTGTGTAAAATTTAAAAATATTGGCTATAAATAATTGTATTTTTGGTTTTGCATTTACATATAAATGCATGCACAATTGTTCCCCTGCAAATGTTTTAGGCTAAACCATTTAAAACGTGCTGTAAATTATTAAGTACACAGGGAAAAATCTTATCCTATGTACAGAAAGTATATAACTACAAGAACTCAGTTTCTTTCTTGATTTTGTATATAAAAATTGACTGCCAGATGATATCTAAAAATTAGTCATTTTACCAGTCTTAAGCATCTAGTAATTCTTGTTTTAAAAGAACTTTTGAAACACATAAGAAACCTCTCAGTTTTTTAAATTGTACTGAGTGATCAAATAATTCTATTTTTTTCAGATTATTCAAATATTTTCATTTTATATAACTTTCTTTGCCATACAAATCTGCCTATGCAGTGACTATCAAAATGACAAGCATAAATTTTGAAGATCTAAACATTTCTTATATTGCAACAGATTGATTATGTAATCATAGAATCATCAATTCATTAAGATTGGAAGAGATCTCCAAGAGCACGAAGTCCAACCATAAGCCCACTGCCACCATGCCTACTAAACCATGTTTTCAAGTGCCACATTTACACTTTAACACCTCCAGTGATGGTGACTCCACCAGTAAACTAGGCAGACTGTTCCAATACTTGACTACTTTTTCAGTGAAAAAATGTTTCCTCACTTCCAATCTAAACCTCTACTGGCACAACTTGAGGCCATTTCCTCTTGTCTTACTGCTTGTGTCTAAGCAGAAGAGACCAACAACCACATCTCTACAATCTCCTTTCAGATAGTTGTAAAGGGCAACAAGGTCTCCATTCAGTTTTCTTTACTCCAGCCTAAACAATCCCAGTTCTCTCAGCCACACCTCATAAGACCTGTCCTCCAGGCCCTTCACTACCTTCATTGCCCTTCTTTGGACATGTTCCATCAGCTCAATGCCCTTCTTGTTTTGAAATGCCCAACACTGAATGAAATATTCAAGGTAAGGCTTCATTATTGCTGAGTACATGGGGAAGGATGGTCACTTAGAACACTAGGAGTGTTCATTTCAGTCAGATTTAGAATCGTATGTTGTAGAAAAAGATATACATTGGATCTATTTCACAGAATCAATTGTTTTATTTGGACGAAATCTTTAATATCAAGTCCAGCCATGACCCAGATGTGCCCAATAACTACTAAATCAGCACTAACTCTACAGATCTTTTAAATACTTTCAGAGATAGTGACTCCACCACCTCCCTTGGCATCCTATTCCAAAATCTGAAATAACTTTTGTCTGGATGTTCTTTATCATTAACAAAGGAAAAAGGATTTTCTTGAACAATTCATGTGACCATCATTTAGGTATCTATTTTAGGAATTAAAAAAATAATTCTCTGAAGATACTACAGACAACAAAGGGAGTAAAAGGATAAAAAACTGTTGGCTAAATGAAGATATTTATAGTTCCAGATGACTAGCCTGACCAAGACACTATATACTACCTTTCTGATTAATAAAGATAAAGAGGCAGTGGGTATGCTAAAAAAAGTTAAAAGACAGTAAAAAACATCCCTCTAGGCCAAACAGAGAGGGAGAACACTATCATCAATTCTATAACCAGTGCAAAATAAATGTCTGAAACAATCAGCTTGTTTTTTGGCCTTTGAGGCAATTCCTGTAAAATAAATCCATATGAAGTACATGTTACATGTGAGTTTATATATATTAGGATTAGAAATGACCTTCTAGTAGAATCCTTGTAAGAAAACAGTAAGATCTTTACCAACATGTGCCTATGTTGAAGTGACTTTTCCTTTACTAGACTGAAACATCTCCTTGGGGCATCTCATATAATTAGTTCTTTGTGTTAAGGCAACTGAATGAAGTTATAAGGGTGACAAACAATTAAAGAGAAAATATTAGAATCAGAGTAACATTTCGTGTAGATTATTAAGCTTGGTGTTTTTTTTAATTAATGACTTCAATAATATAGTCAATATAGTTCTATAGGTGCAATTTCATTACTTCTGCATAGGCATCAGGATCAATTAAAGATGCAGAGCCATCCATCCTCACTTTAAGGTGTTTCTGAGAGATAATATATGTCCACCATTGTTGTCATACCTTCTAGCATTATGTGTATTTATTATATACCAGAAGATATCTCAAAACTCTTGAAACCCAGGGTTGGAAAAGCAATCCCTAAATCACTATTGACAATAAAGTGGCATGTAGAAGGCAACCAGAGAATCAGGCACAGCCAACATAGATTTAGGAAAAGAAGGTCCTACCTAACCAACCTGATCTCATTCAATGACTGGGTGACCTGCCAGGTGAATGAGGGGAAGACTATGGGTGTGGTCTGCCTAGACTTCAGCAAAGTCTTTGACACAGTCTCCCACAGCATCCACCTGAAAAAGCTGGCAGCCCATGGCTTGGAGTGGTACACCCACCACTATGTTAAAAACTGTCTGGATGACCAGGCACAGAGAGTGTTTGTGAACACTACTGCATCCATTTGGTGTCCAGTGAGCAGTGGTGTCCCCCACAGATCAGTGTTGGGCCCAGTTCTATTCAACATCTTTATTGATGACCTGGATGAGGGGATGACCCGAAGTTGAGGCGAGTGTCAATCTGCTAGATAGGAGGAAGATGATGCAGAAATACCTGGATGAGTTGAGTCAGTGGGCAGAGGTCAATGGGATGAGGTTTAAGAAGGCCAAGTGCAGGGTCGTATATTTTGACCACAATAACCCCCTACCAAGCTACAGACTTGGGGATGAGTGGCTGGAAAGGGCTTGACAGAGAGGGACCTGGGAGTACTGGTCAATACCAGATAAATATGAGCCAGCATTGTTCCCAGGTGGCACAAAAGGCCAATGGCATCCTGGTTTGTATCAGGAATAGTGTGGCCAGCAGGACTAGGGATGTATTTCTGAATCTGTACTGGGAACTGCTGAGTACTGTGTGCATGTCTGGGCCCCTCGTTTAAAGAAAGATAGTGAGGTACTGGAGCAGGTCCGGAGGAGAGCAATGAGGCTGGTGAAGGGACTGGAAGGAAAGTCTTAAGAGGAAAGGGTGAGGGAGCTGTTTTTCAGCCTGGAGGAGGCTCAGTGGGGACCTTATCATGCTCTATAACTACCTGAATGGAAGTTGTTGACAGGTGGGGGAAGTAGAAGTATGCCAAAGACATCACAGATGCTGATGTCCACATAAGGATCAGGAAAAGCAACTTTTCCATAAGCACCAAATGTATACCTCCCCAAATCCCTTTCTCTTCTGGAAAGTGGGGTGTGAGTGTGTGTGCATGTGGTGGCTTTGTGATTAGGAGTGTTTGTGTACACTCTCCTACTCCATACCTCTCATTGTAGTCCAAAACCCAATGTGTTAGCTGTCTCCTGTTTCTCTCAGTGTGATACAGTTTCAGTTTTATCTTTTTGATTCTTTTACTTATTTAGGGTTGTGGGTTTTTTTTACCTTTTCTTCTTGGTTATAGGTTCAATAAAACCTTGTCTTTTTAGCAAAGTTGTGTCATTGCCTGTTGAACTCTCGGTGAGAGCTGGTTGTTGTGCTAGAATTACAGGCACCAACCCAAACCAATGTAGACCTTCTTGTTAAAATATTACAAACATCCACATCTCCACAACCACCATCTACTACCATCCAACAGTCTATTTAAGCAGTATCTTTCAGAAAGAGGCACATAAAATATTATCTTTTTCACTGCGATGTGGCCTAAAGTTTCCGAAATTTTTTTGCCATACAGACGCTCAGGGATTCTTTTTACTTTTCTACTGAACAATCCATATTCTTGACAAAGTGCTTAAGTTTTATGCCAAAGGATAAATTATCCACAAATATTACTATGAAATGGACAGTCAAAAATACATATATGATTTATATATGCATACTAAAAACTTGCAAGCCTGTCTGATCCTGAAAATATAATGTACCTGAAAAGTAATTAAATTGTGGAAGGTCAATGCCAGAACTTTAAGATCTTGATCATTTACGGTTAATTGTGCACAAGGGAAGTAATCTGTGAGTTGTTACAGAACAGAAAAAAAATAATAACTCTCATTAACTGAAAGCTGCTAAAAGTAGATAAACACCCCAGATGAAAATATGGAGGTTTTTTATATTTTTCTGAGGATACTTTTGTAAGCTCACCAACACTAAAAAGTAATATGATCGGAATCAAGGTAAAATAACTATATAAAAAAGGGGAAGATAGTTTTGTAATTAAGGCACTCATTCAAAAATTACTTCTATACAGATTTATTTTACTGGTATTAGAATGTGCTTTGCTTTCATTTATGAAAATGTCCCTAGACTTTAAATACCAGTCTGACTGAAATACTAATGTGTTAATGTTAACTATAGCCTTTTCCCTTAGTGACTGGTATCTTTCTCAGTAATATGTTTCTATTTTATGCTTACAGTCTTCAAAATCATTGCTATATTGCCTGGTGTTAATTTACTTTGATTCCTCCCTTTTTTGTTTTGAAGTCAGCTCTATCACTCACCTCAGTTTTTCACTTTGAGCAATAGTTCAGGTTGTTTGGTAGATAGCAGTTTTTGCATGCTCTTGTTAGAATTTAACATGCTTCACCATTTTTCTTCACTCATTTTTTTCTTCTTACAGATACATCAAGAAAAAAAAATAAAGCACAGTTTTAGCCTCAAGGTAACACAAATATATTACCCATCTTTCTCTTAATTCCAAAGCCTGGCCCTGCCCACCAGACAGACAACTGGGAAATGTTATTACTATGAATTTCCCCTTTCTACTGTACTGATACCCCCTTTATAGAATCACAGAATCATTTAGGCTGAAAAAGACCTTTGAGATTGAGTTCACCATTAACGCTACTCTACCACATTCACCACTAAAACATATCCATTTAGTTTTCTACATTACTACACATCCTGCAAATCTCTTTAATGGCCTTGCACACAAACAGCTACTCGTGATGGAAGCCCACAAAGTGTATGAAAAGAATTTTTAATGATGGGCTTATAACTGTGTTTTTTTCCCCACTACAATAAAAGTTAAGGGAAACAATGAAAACAAAGGTCTAATTTTTAGAAATCCTTCATAGATTCAAATGGAGCTATCAGTGCTATTAAGTGATAAAGTCCTGGCTAGTGATATGACTTAACATCACATGAACAATGAACTCTAACTTCAGAATGTCTTTATCCATCAGTAAATATAAAGTATTGTATCTCTTAAAAAAAGAGAAGCTGAACTGAGTAATAGGAAAAAGTGTATTACCTCATCTTGTCTGAACTAAGTATAACTAAAGATTGTGTGGATGGTCTTTGCTGTGATGAAATTGATATAGGCAAATATTTTGAATTAACTTATGTTTCCATAAAAGAACAAATTGGAAAAACATGGGTCTGATTAGAACTCTATAGGAGAGTCTGGCTTCTGAATATGCAAAACATGAAAAGGACATTGGACAACAAAGGAAAACAGAAAAAAATCAGAGTATATGCATAAATTATATACACAAATATCTATTGAAAAATAATTTAACTAAAAAAAATATTTACAATGTTAAGATAGTAAAATACTAATAAGATACCAAAAGCATAGAGGGCCATAATATAACAGATCCCAAATGAAGGATCCAAGTACTCATGTTTTACCTGATAACGTAGAAGAAGAAATGCACTTTGGCATATGCTCAGGCATGAAGACAAAGACAGAACCCATGAACCTAGGTGCTTGATCCTGAAATAGAGTGACAAAGCAGCTGCTCTGGACAAGAGCAGACTCATGGTTTGACCTGAAATTACAACTGAGTACTAGAATCAATCATAGACAGAAATAGCATACATGAAATGCAGGACTGTATCTAGTCCTCATGTAACACACTAAATATAATAATATTCTCCAAATAAATATAAGCCTGTCATCACCTAGATTTCAACCACTGACACTTCAGTGACAATTGGAGGCTCCTCTCTAAAGGAAAATATTGATTTATGTTATTCCATTCTATTTTTTTTTTAATAAAAACATTAATAAAAGCCTTATGTTTAAGAGTTAACATATATCCCTTTCAGGTTGTGGAAATTAGTTGTCATTCAACATATTGATATATAAAGCAAATTTATATAGAGAGTACAAAACCCTGAAAGGCTGAAATTTTGCTTCAGTCTAAATTTGTTTAATATAATTTAGAATTTTCACAGCTACTAAGGCTTGAAAAAGTGTTTTTCAGTTTCTTACATACAATGTGTATGAAAGGGAATGTGAAACAGGATTTTCATCTCTTTGTTCTTTCTTACAGATACTTTAATGAGCTGGATCTTAGAATATTTTTTTTTTTTTTTGTAAAATAAGGGAAAATTACAACTTTTCTACTAGAGTTTTAGACACAACAAAGGATAATTAAGTGCTGAGGTGGTTCAGTTTGCACTCATAATTTGTCATTATTATATTAAATGTACTAATTTATATTAATACAGAGTTATCATATAAGTTAGATTATCTATTATACGTACTTTGGTATTTTACCTCATACGGTAATGGAAGTAGATTATCCTGACTGGTAATGACTGAAAAATTGAGTTATTCAGAAGTATTAGAATGCAAAGTTCTGTAAGATAATGCTCATTTAACCATAGGATGTAATGTAGACCAACACCCTGATACTATCAGCACTTTGGATTTAGAACTTTTTGGAAAGAAAGGCTTCAGGTTTTCATTTAAAGAAAACAAATACTGTGAAAAATGTTGTGCAGACAGGGACTTTTGCATCACTATGTAAAGACAGAGGTTATCTACCACATTTGTTTACTATTTTTTTGCTTGAATTATCACATGTAAGAAATATAAATTCTCAAGAGCAGGGTGCAGTATATACATACACAAAAGTTTAATATTTAAACCCTTGAAAAAAGTAGCAACAATGAGAAGATACAGTCATTAATATTTAATTTCATGCTTCTATTTCTGGCACATAGTAGCACAGAATTAATAGCTGAATATAAATAGTTGTTTGCCTTAATCATTGGAGCTCAATTTGGTAATGGAGTTGTAAAAGAAATAGTAACCATTCCTGCTTCTAGCAGAGTCATGGACAAACAAATAGGAATCTCTGAATAAGAATAATTAGATTTTGATTGACAAATTTACTAAGAAATTATTAATTTTGAACTGAACATCTTTTTTCCAAATTCTTCTTTCTAAAATGAAAACCTCACATATTTCTTTTGTTTGATGTGAAACATTCCCCTTCAAATGAAAGAGACCAATGACCTTAGAAGAAACAGAAAGTGTTACTAATGCATTAAAATTAGGGTATTTCTGGTGTCTCCTTATGTCAAAACATATAAAAAATTACTCATTTTGCTCTCACCAGACCTTTTGGAGGAACCAATGTATTTAAATGTACTAAAATGAAGATGAACAAGTAACAATTAGCCAGCAGAAGAAAGAAGAACATGTATACACAATATAAGAAATATAAGAACTGTCACTTCAACTTGGATGGATTTTTAAATTTAGCGCTGTCTATAATATGAAGAGGCTTCAAGACTACAAAATAATCTCTAAAAGTGGATCCTGTTAGATCTACTCACTTCATTTATATGACTAATTCTATGTCATAATGGTTAGGAAAGCAAAACCAAAAAAGTTGGTTTTGGTTTTGGTTTTCTTGTTTCAGAGTGAAGCAATTATTATTGGAATTATGAAAGGGCAGATTTATTGGTGTCATTTATAATGTATCTTCCCATGATTAAAATTCTAACACTTTGTCTGCTCATCAGTCTGACTTTCATTTATCCAATAACCAAAATGTGATAGTCTATTTTATATTTGTGATGTCCAGCTGTAGGCTAGTAATTTTCTGAAAAGGTAAGTTCTTACTATTTTCCTCTTCATAAAGAATTATTGGTCTGAAGTAATGCTAATCACAAAACAAAATATTAATATAAACTGTGATGCACTCTATTTAATTGTTTGTATAGTATAACCTTGTTCCCAGTGTTCCTGCTCCTATTTATGTTGTTCAAGGAGGCAGTGAGACTACTCTCACCCATCTATACTGCACACTCTGAGAAGGAAAACAGAATCATTTAGAGTAAGAAAAGAGCTTCACAGGAGAGTAGCAGCTTCAGTCCAAGTAAGGTGGGGAGAACAATGAAAAATTCTTGTAGGTCCATAGCTGTGAATAGGGGCTGTATCAAAATGTAGACGCTTGCCTCAGAACTAAGACCACTGTCCCCTCTGAGAGTAGAACTGTTAACAATGAAATTTCCAATACAAACAGCAGTTGTCATCCCAATCTCCCCTCCTGGAACAATAAGTTCCTGTCAAAAGGGTGAGCAGGTTAATGAATTTTCCTCCAGGTGACACAGTTACAAGCAACAGTCAGCAGGCTGTGCAATATTGATAATGTTGAGAAAAAGATAGCTTTCTTTTTGCAGTTCTTCATTGTTTCCAAGAAGAAAATTAAAAGGCTTTTTTTGCTGCTGATGTGAATGCCACCTACCAGTAACTGGTTTGCAATTATCCTATCTTGGATACCCTGGAAGAGGACCTGTCTTTAAAGGCTATCCTTCCCCCGAAAAGTGGGAGTAGACGTAATCAAAACCTTTAACTTTGTCAGAAGATAAATTACTAGATAACAGGGAAAGGCAAAATTTCTCAACAATAATAATGTAAAATAGTTTAGCAATATTTTTGTTTCTTCAACTACCTTTTATACAGCTGGTTTTATATATATATCTTTTGTTTTGGAGGTTATCATAAGTAAAGACATGGGTTTATCATTTATTTTTATCGAGTTTGACTTGCATATGATTTCAAGTTGCTGGATGACTCTAAGAAATCCTTTATTCAGGATATTTAACAACAAAAATACTTGATGCGCCATTCATGATGCAGGCCAGAAAGCCATTAGCCATTAGCCCTCTTGGCCACCTGGGCACCTTGCTAACTCATGATCACAAACTGGAACTCTTGGAACTCTGGGAAACTTAGCATGTGTCCTAGCTCTCCAGCAGAACCTCAGTTTACCCAAAAGGCAACTGAATTACTTGCTATTGAGATAGGTAGGCTAGGAAGTCTAGTAGCACTAAAATATTTTGAGATGCATAGTTGTCTACCACAGACCATGTGGTGACATTGAAAGCTCTCAATCATCTTGTTTGGATACATGAAGCCTGGGGAAAGAAAGAGGCTATTGTATTTATTATCTGATATACAGTTTATTTGTTGATAAATAAGTCTTTTGTTCACTGCTTACTTTGGCTTTATTGTTCCCCCATTAACTATTTCAGAACAACTGTTCTCTGAGGATCTGATTCAAAATCTAAAAAACCCAACTAAAGGCAGACAACTACTGTCTGTAATTGACTCTAGAAACAGTATGAAAAAAGTAACATCAGAGGCCTGTTAGAAGATGTATCTGGATTCTGAACACCAGAGGCAGGTATATGGAGTCTTCCTTTCAAATATTGTAGCAGTGTTCTACGATTAAAAACTGACAAAAAAGAAATTTTATGCTACTTATTCTATAGAATATTAATTTCTTACAAAATTCTTAACTACTTCACTTCCTCCTATTTCTCTTGCTTTTTCAACAAATTACTATTAAGAAATAGTGATATACATTAGAGTAACAGGTAACACTAGCATTTAATTTTAAAATGTTTTCAAGCAATTGAACTAGAATCAGTGGTGTTTCTTCACTATTTCTATGAATAAACCAGGTGTTTATATCTCTCAAACAAATAGATTCAATTGAAATAGTCTCTATAAAACATTTTTATTCTTATGAATGAGCTAATCTGCAAATGTTATGAAAAGATTTGTTTTAGTTAGAGCTTAATTTTGAGGGTTGTAGGAGTTTTTGTTGGCTTGGTTTCTTTTTCTGCTTTGCCTTTTCTTTTTCTAAATAAGTGACATTTGAGCTGCTGTAATTGTTTAGGGAGACGGTCTTAATTTGTTTGGGTTGATGCTTGTAAATCTGGCATAAACAACCAGCTCTCACCGAGAGTTCAATGGGCAATGAAACAACTTTGCTAAAAAGACAACAGTTTATCACACTATCACAGTATCACAGCAATGATAATGTTGGAAAAGACCTTAATGTCCAGTCCAACCTAAATCCAAATAAACCAAGTAAACTTAACATCTAACATCTAGATCATGCCACTCAGCACTTCATCTAGACTAACCTTAAACACTTCCAGGGACCGTGACTTGACCACCTCTGTGGGCAGCCCATTCCAAAATCTGATCACTCTTTCAGAGAAAAACATTTTCCTAATGTCAAGTCTAAACCTCTCTCAAAGGAGCTTAAGACTATGACCCCTTGAACTGTCTCCAGTGTCCAGGGAGAGAAGACAGACCCCCACCTGACCATAACCACCTTTTAGATTTAGTTACAGGCAGCGATAAGGTCACTCCTGAGCCTTCTCTTTTCCAGGCTAAAAAAACCCAGCTCCAACAGCCTCTCCTCATAGGGCCTTACCTTCCAGGCCCTTTACAATTCTAGTTGTCCTCCTCTGGACGCATTCCAACACCTCAACATCCTTCCTAAACTGAGGGGCCCAGAATTGAACACAGTACTCCAGGTGCAGTCTACCCAGTGTCAAATACAGGGGAGGATAACCTTCCTCTCCCTGCTGGCCACACCATTCTTGATGCAGGCCAGAAAGCCATTAGCCATTAGCCCTCTTGGCCACCTGGGCACATTGCTAACTCATGCTATGTTTGCTGTCTGTAAGTACCCCCAAGTCTCTTTCCACCTGAGTACTCTCCAAGAGCTCCATTCCCAGCCTATACTCCTGCCTTGGGTTGTTATAACCAAAATGCAGAACCCGACACTTAGACTTGTTAAAACTCATCCTACTGGAGTCTGCCCATCTCTGTAGTCTGTCCAGCTCCATCTGCAGGGCCTTCCTACCATCCAACAGATCAACACAAGCTCCAAGCTTGGTATCATCAGCAAATTTGCTCATGATGGATTCCAACCCATCATGAATATCATCAGTGAAGATGTTAAACTGGACCAGACCTAACACAGAACCTTGGGGAACACCACTAGTAACAGGTCGCCAACTAGTTGCAACATCATTAACCACCACACTCTGGACCCATCCATCCAACTAGTTCCTGATCCAGCATAAAATATTCCTGTCAAAGCCTTTTGCTGCCATCTTCACCAGGAGTATATCATGGGAGACTGTGTCGAAAGCTTTACTGAAATCCAGGTACAGTACATCCAGAACCTTCCTCTCATGGACCAGTTGAGTCACTTGATCATAAAAGGAGATCAGGTTAGTGAAGCAAGACCTACCCCGCCTAAATCCATGTGGATTGGGCTTAATCTCTTGGACGTCATGCAGTTGTTGTATGATAGCACTCATCATTATCTGTTCCATAACTTTGCCCAGAACTAAGGTGAGGTTAATAGGTCTATAGTTACCTGCATCATCCTTCAGACCTGTCTTACGTTGTGGAATGTAAAGTTTGTA
>VZRI01003208.1:0-56902 GCA_013397515.1 Upupa epops
CAGGATGCCATTTGCTTTCTTGATCACTTTCTGTAGCTTGTTTCTCTCTCAGCAACAGATGATGTGGCAAGGACTTCTGTAGCCCACGCAGGGCACTGAAATGAGGCACAGTGGACTGCTCAGGGATGTCTTTATGTGTCACTAATTCGGAGAGGAGTGCAACCCAACAAAATCCAGTTGTTTCTCTTCTGAAGCAGCAGGATTTGCACAGTATGAATACAGCTCTGCAAAACTGTTCTCATTAATCTCATCCCTGTTCAAGACTCTGTCTCACTGGATCCCTCAGATTAGGTATACTTTAGTAATTCTTAGCCCCTAAACAGTCAGACTTGTGCTCATAAAGACCTCCAGAAAAGCCAGTTTTGAAGTGAGTTTTGCACATCATGGAAAGGCAGAGAGAACTGTTGCTCTGCATCAGCGGTGTCTATATTGCAGATGGCACAGAGCACGGTTTCTTCCAGGCCACTGGGCACTTTGCTTGTGAATGAATAGGAGAAAGACTAGGAACGCAGGAATTATCTAGCAGTTTGATACCTGTTCTCACAACAAGCAATTCTAACGTTGTGTAAACGAAAAAGGTGACATTTAAAAGTAGATTTAAAACCCCACCAGGTAAAAGGCATTTTTGTTTAATGTAATTAGCATCCCAGATGCGAGTGCCTGTTTGCTGTGAAGCAGTTCCTTGCAGCATCAAAATCTCCAGGTACACGAGGTGTTGATGTAGGAAAGCTCTGACTATAAGGTTTTTTTCCTGCACTTCTGAACTCCGCACTGACAGGAAATCTCTGTCCCTGGCATGCTCCCAGCTTCGTAGCCATAATCCCAGGTGAGTTCGGTTCCAGCTTTCACATGCCTGAGGAATAAAGCACGAGGTTAATTTGTTTTAAATAAGTGAAATAGTATTTGTCACCAACAACTCACGTGCAACCCCCAAAATCCTAGAGGGCCGGCAGCATCACACAGGCAGCTTATTGAGAGAGAACCAAGAGAGAAAAGGAATCTCTGGCACACATATGCTGCTTTGCCTACCAGAGCTACAGAGAGTGCAAATAACCAGACCAGAGTCTGGAACAACCTGCTCTGACATTGAGACCAATTCTAGGAAGCAAAAATCAAGGAAAATGCAAAACCATGAGTGACCACAGACAAATAACAGGTTTGCTATTTTTACATCGCACACTGCATCACTGAGTTTGCACAGATCTCTAGATGCACTGGTGATGAAGACTATGATCAGTCTGAAAAGCACTGTTCTAATGCTTCCTGTGCTATGCGTTGTGCGCTTTGTACAGGTGAGTGTTGGTCTCTTCTCCCAGGTAAAGAGTGATAGGACAAAAGGAAATGGCCTCAAGTTGCACCAGAGAAAGTTTAGGCTAGTCATTACAACTACTTGAAAGGAAGGTGTAGAGAGGTAGGGGTTGGTTGTTCTCCCTAGTGGTCCATGACAGGAAGAGGGGACATGGCCTTAAGCTACTCCAGGGGAGGTTCAGGTTGGATGTTAGGAAGAATTTCTTCCCTGAAAGGGTTGTCAGGCATTGGAACAGGGAGGTGGTTGAGTCACCATCCCTGCAGGTGTTGAAGGGAAAGGTAGATGTTGTGTTGAAGAACATGGTTTAGTGGTGATGACAGGGCTAGGAAAAGGTCAGACTCAATGATCTTGAAGGTCTCTTCCAGCCAAAACTGTTCTATTAGTAAAAACTTCTTCACTGAAAGGGTCATCAGGCTGATGGCTGAATTGCATCCCTGGATGTGTTTAACAGTCATGTAGATATGGAGCTTGGAGACACAGTTTAGCAATGAGCTTGGCAGGTTTTCAAAATGACCATGCTGATTTAAACCTGCATTTCCCCTGAAGGTCATCATCACTGAAACCAACACATCACCATCAACCTTCTCCACTAAGGAAACAATCATTGGTGATACTAACAGTTGCACTCCTTCAGTCTTCAGTGCAGAAAAAGCAGCCACCAGCGAGTATGCAGTTTTATGGTTTCATGATCTACACAATTATCTCCCAATAACTAACCACTGCTTGTTTCTCCCCTAGTGTGTCAAGTGAACAATAAAATTGGAAAAATTCACCTGTTAGTGAAGAATGCCACCCATGGGAAACTCCTGTTGTGGGTCTCCACAAACACACTCTGTGCAAAGAGATTTGGGCAGCAGCTGTGCTGTAAAACAGAATATCTGAATTAGAAAAGGCAAAACACCCCACCACTGGCTCAAGAACCTATTTTATGTGAAGGATCTGTCGCTAGTAGAGGGAGTTTCTTCCTCCCTTCTCCAGCTCACACAGGATCGCTCCATGCACTTGCCACCTACTTTTGCATAGAATCCTCCTGGCTGGAAAGGACCTCCAGGATCACCAAGTCCAGCCTTCATGCCAACATCTCCCCAACCCCTAGACCATGGCCTCAAGTGATCTATCTACGCACTTTTGAAACAGCTCCAGGGATGGTGGTCTTCTCAGCCACCTGGGCACACATCCCTGTTACTCCACATGGAAAACTTAAAAAGCTGGTGCCAGCACCCAGAAAACACCAACTGCAGTAACTACAACTCCTTGTAGTGTTATTCCTGTTGTATTATCAAAGTACTTTTGCCTAGGAACACAAAGTTCTTTTATCGAGCTGTCTTCTGGAAATTTCCATTGAGAATTCATCTTTGATTCAGGATACACCACAAGTGATCGGTATGTGATAGATCTACCTTGCTGTCAAATGTGGGAGCAGCTCTAGGGAGCAAACAATAGATTCAATGTTGATGTTGACAGAGAGATAGAAGATGTGAAAGGTCATTGAGGTGTGGTAGGAACACACGCGTGGTCGTGGATGCAGAAGAAAGCTTTCAGCAAGATGCACAACTAACCTCAACACCGTATCAACTCTAGAGTGAACAGCCAGGATTGTGCTGCAGGACACATGTTCGTGCCAATGAAGAGCAGTGTCACTTGCAGAGCACATGCATATGTGCCCATGAAACATTCACCTTAGCTGGAGGTACCTGATTAAGCCGCTGCTGTAAGTCAAAACTGAGAGACTTGTTTAGCAGACACACAGAATGGGAGGTGCCTTTCAGAACCTATGATTCCTACAATATCACAAGACCTATCTTATGTCAGCACAAGCTGTTGGGAACAAAAAAATAAGGCCGGAAGAAAGCTTGTAATCCACCCAAAAGCACCGTTTGCTCTCTGGACCCCCAAAACAGGATGTTCAAACCTTCAGGAAAAAGGTGCCACTCAACACTGGGCAATATTTCATGCAGAAACCTAGTGGTGCCAAAACGTACAGCTACTACCTAGCAAAGATCATCTTATGGAGGCACCAACAGCTGATGGGACCCAACCTGCTCTTCTGTCACTTCAGAGCGCAGGAGCACCACAGCACCTGCCTGGTCATGCACCTATCACACACAGTGTTTATGTGCAAAAGCTTTCTAGTTTATACAAATACATCATTTATTTATTTAAGCCCAACTTCTTTTGTTGACTTACATTAAGAAAACGGCCCACGTTTCCTTCTTTCGTGGCATCCAGTACGTACACGTTTTCTTCCTTAGCGTTCTTTGCAAGCGTCCTGTCGCCATCAGCATCCTCACAAAACACGTCTTGTTTTGACTGCCTGTGATGTTCCTCTCCACGGTCGGCTTTTAGTGCTACCTTTCTGGACGGTTCCACAACACACATGTCATCCAGCACATCTGCCTCACCCTGCAGAGACAGGTTTGCACTGTCCAAATCAGAGGACTTGGTATGACCAATTCCTATTGGATGTTCTTCCTTCTGCTGCTGAGTGGATTCTGCCAACGGACACAGCAAGTAATTTTCAATGCTGCACTATGCATCTGCCCACCCTTCATTCTCCACAATGTACGCAACTTCTTTGCTATTTCTAAATCTACAACATAACAGCCTTTTCCAGGCTTCTCATCAACTTTCCAACAGATGACTTTCCTGCTGTGGTACCTAAAGCACTTGCTCAAGTCTCCTGTGAGTGCCCTGGTCTCTCATCTCCCTCAAATCCTACTTCAGACTGACTTTTTCCATGCAGCATTTTATCACCATTCTCCCCCTTAGTTCCTCAGAGAATCACAAACTGTAATTAAGACAAAATAAGAGCAAACAGTATGCGTTTCATGCGGCCTTTTCAGCTCAAGGTCTCCCCACCCCTGCATTATATAATGTTCAACATCTGTTGACTGGAACATGTACTGGGCACAGACAATGAGATTGTGTGACCGACTCCACCACAGTATCTGCACTGTATCTGAGGAGCTGCTGTTCAACACCTCCCAAGATCAACTTTGCAGGCAAAAGGCTGCCCCATACCATTGACACTCTCTAGAATGCATGGCATCATCATTCCACATCATTCTACTCTGAGAACAGACCTGCTCACATGCAAGGATCAGTTTCTACATGTAACATCTATGCCCTGATGGGGCTCAGCTGTCCTGAGAGGGCAGTATTTATAACTCTGCAAACCTACTTTCTTTTCTTTTTTTTGTTCCGCTGGATGCTGTGCTTGATTGATGGACCTGAGAGCCATCATCTTCATCTCTGCTGACACTGTGCACCAGCGTATCGATTTCCTTTGAACAGAACAAAAGGTAACAACAGGCCTGAGATGCAGTCATGCTGTGTGGGACTCTGGGTCAATACAGGGCAGCAACTGTCTTCTAGGACTCGGGGGTTGCAGTTTCAAACCTGCTGTAATGCGTGGGTCTGCCTGAGGTTCAAAAGCCCATACATTTATCACAATGCAACATGCATCTTCTTTTCAGATTATCCTTCAAAAAACCTTCAAAGTTTATCCCCTTTTCCCTCCTTTGCACATTATTGGCAGGCACCACTTCACACCCAGGTCACATAGAATTCTCCCAGCTGCACCACTGCATGAGACAACTGCGTCCATCTCCTGGGATTTTCTTTTCTTCCTGCTATGCCATTCTTCGGGGAGACATCACAAAATACTATCACTCTGACCCCCTAATCTTGAAGATAAGTTTCCACAGGGTGTGGAGAGGGAGAGTAATTTCTTAAGACTCTATAGGTTGGAGCGTAAGTGAAGGTTAGAGCAGGGAAGGCTGTGGGAGTAGTCAGTGCCGGTCTCAGGGAACATGCAGAAGGACTGATAACTGAGCTTCCAGCAAAAGCAGCTCAGCTCATTGTGTGAGACAGGATCATGAAGAAAGATCATGAGAGCAATTCAAATTTCTAAGATGAAAAGGTAAAGCTTAAAAACACACGTTCAGCACAGTCAAGAATGAATCTACTAGAGCCACGAATTATAATTACCACATTTAACTGGCGATTACGATAAAACACTGTTCTAGTCCCAGTTCTTCTTGTGGCAAGATTGAGACTCCTTGGATGAAACCTGTACAGAAAGGCCAAAGGAAAATGATAAAGGACAAGGAATAAACTTCAAGGAAATAAGCTCCTGACTTCCTCCTCAAAAACCTACAGCATGTGACTGACAACGCCAGGCACACAGGCCCAGAGATCCCAACAGGGAAATGGAAACAGGACCAGTTTTTGCATAATCCACTGCAAAAGCACGACGTTGTCAGTCTCCAAAGGGGAAATGTTAGGACTCCTCACAGGAAAGGTTAGGTTACAAAGAAAAAGATGTTTAAAGACTGGGAGCACAGGACAGGACAGTTAGTGTGTAATTTGTCATGAAAACACTGAGGGCCTTCAAGAGTCTTGGGATCATTTATCTTGGGTATTGTTTACTAATTGTTTTCAATTAGCATGATTAATGCCCTGATGAACTAAACCCAGGGGATGAACTGGATTTCTAGAGAAAGCCCAGTGGTACCCACAGGAAGTACTAACACAGAGGAAAAACTGTCCCACCAAAAGAAATGATCAGGAATTAACAAAAAAGCTGAGAAAGAAGAGGAGCCCTCAGATGAGCACACTCAGTTCCAGTCGAAGCTTTATGAAAGACTTTCTAGAAGAGCAGAAGGTTAGGTTTATTGCATCACACTCTGTGCTCTGCATAGGTTTGTTCTGATAAACTTACAAGGTTGATTTATTTTCATTATCCGCAGCCTGAGACAGAGGATCCTGCTTCTTAACAGTGTAATTTTTGTCAGACTGTATTAGTTCAATCACAGAATCTGAACAATCAGAGTCAAGTTTTTGCCTTTTTGAAAGCAAGCTACGGCCTCTGTCATTCACAGGACTCTTCTCTTTCAGCTCTTGACCAGTATCTTCCAATACTTTGACTCTACTCATCAATCTGCCTGGAAGAAAAAATTGTTAGTTTTTGTTAATTATCTGCAAAGATGGGTCACATTCATATCACAGCTCAAAGTGACATTAAAAAAGCCACAAGAACATTCTACTCTGCCCTGGTGAGACCATATCTGAAATATTATGTCCAGTTCTGGGCCCCTCTGTTACAGAAGGGCACAGAACTCCTTGGGAGAGTCCAGTGTAGAGCCAGAAAGATGATGGAGTGGAGCATCTCCCTGATGAGGAAAGGCTGAGGGAGCTGGGTCTCTTGAGCTTGGAAAAAAAAAAAGAGACTGAGGGGTGACCTCATTCTTGTTGATCAATATGGAAAGGACAGGTGTCAGGAGGAAGGAGCCAGGCTCTGCTCAGTGGTACCCAATGATAGGACAAGGGGCACTGGGTGTCAGCTGGAACAGAGCAGGTTTCACATCAAGATGAGAAGAAACTTCTTCCCAGTGAAGGTGCCAGAGCCTTGGAAGGAGGCTGCAGTCTCCTGTTCTGGAGTCGTTTAAAATCCACCTGACTGTTCCTGTGCGACTGGATCTACGAGATCCTGCTCTGGCATGGGGATTGGACTGCATGATCTTTCGAGGTCCCTTCCAATCCCTAACACTCTGTGATTGGTAAAGCAAAATAGGAATGCATTTGCAGTGAAGGAAAACTAGCCCTGGCACAGAACACACACACTTATCTGGGGAAAAAACAACAATCTGAGACAGGCTTTACTCCCTAATGTTTTGATGGTGTGCCACCATCACACTGAAGAGTCCTTCAAAGTTGTTTTATCTGTTTGATAATCTTTCAAGTTAAAATTACACCAACTCATTTTTCCAATCCTGTATCTGCCTGTTTGGTTCTCAAAAAAATTCCAGGCCACAGCTGAAGGACAGTTACACTAGGTATCTTCACCTTCTGTTACCTGAGTAAGTACAAACAAACGTCCCCTTGTCGATATCGTCTAGGCAGCGGACACCCCAGCCTTTCTTCTCTGTGTTGAACACCTGCAGCCTGACTTGAATGCCATGCTGCACAACTCTGTTCTGACACATCATCTTGTCACACCTGCACAACACACTACACTCATAAATTCTGTCAAGAGGAAACAAAACAAAACACAATGTAAAAGAATGCCTTGCAAAACAAAGTCACTTTCATTCATTTCCTTACTGAGCATTAACAAGGCACCTGACTCAAACGACACAGACTCTGGCTAAAACTGCTTGTAAAGCAGTGCTCTGAAGCACACGACTTTCTCCATCATAGGTTCCTCCCTTTTAAGAGCCTGGCAAGATGTTTTGATGTAATCAGACAGGAAAAACAAACGCCACCTTTTTATTTTATAGAAGTAAATCACACAGAAGCAGAAATCCCCACGAGGCAGCTCATTCTATGCTGGAACAGATTTTGGCAAAGACAACCTGTCTGCCTGGTCCTCAGTGTAGCTGCCCTGAGGTTTGGGATTTAACAAAACGTTTCTAAAATAATTCATAACTGTGCTCTTTTGTTTTTTCCTCATTTGTTTCTGGGTGGTGGCTTTGATTTTGCATATCAACCATAAACTAACACCACCACAGCAACAAAGGACTGAAATAGGCTCCTTAAGGCCTGTGGGTTCAGCCCTTGGCTATTGCAGAAAGCTGCCTGTCAATGCCTCTCCTAAACACCTGGGGGTTACTGGCACCATCCTCAGGCCAGGTATTAAACAATGGTTGCTGGGTAAGATAAAGGGGTGAACGCCTGCAGAACTGGGACAGCTCTGGAGACTCCTGGAAAGGCACACATAACCGAGCCTAGCAACAGCAGCTGCCTGAAACTTCTGTAGGACTCTGGTCCTACAAAGCAAACGAGTGGACAAGGAACCCAAAGGTTTCCTGCTTCCTACTTCCTTGGTTGACATACTCTGTGATAGTCTGGTCATAGACCCACTTCCCTTGTGGCAGATTTCCTTCCCCCCTCCTTTCTCCCCTTAGCATGCCAGAATGGACCAGAACATGCAACTAGATGATCTTTAAGGTCCCTTCTAAAAGGTTCCTAAAATATTCTATGATCCCCTATGATATAGCCTGACCTCCTAGATCAACTGAAACGATGCTACTCTTCACACTCTTTTTGGATCTTGAACCCAGCTGTAAACATTGCCGGACCTGCAGTACAAAGTGATTTTCTCCTATTCCTCCAATCACATCAATTATCATCACCCTGGTCTGTTAGTAAATTCATGACAGAAAAGGGAAGGTATCCCGAATCCAGAAACTGTCATTACTTTAGTCCCGTAGCACACTCTAGAGTAAAGTAAGAGCATACAAATAAGATAACACTTAATAGTTCAGTTCCTCTCACCCACTAGGAACAGGTCCCTCCAGTCTTTTGTAATTGTATCCACATGGAGTCTTACTATCTGGAGACAGAGAAATTTCACTACAACCTCTTGCAGTCAGCTGTAGGCACGCACATTTTGACCTAAAAAATGGCAGTAGAACATTTTGGAATGGAGCAGCACACATCAAACGTGAATCTACATGTCCTTGACTATACACACATTTATATACCCCCAGAGCCCCCTGACCCACCCCACACACACCTTTTTCGTCCACAAGGCTGTTTTGGGCATCCCACCCTTGTCTTTGTCTCTTGCCTGGCTATGTGTGCTTTACAATCATCACGTTCTCTCCACTCCAACCCCATCCTTTTGTCAAGCTCCTTAGAAGGTCCATGCAAACAGGTGAAGTACAACAGACATTTATTATGAACGAAAGATGACCTGTTCTGGCATAGCATCCCAGCCACAACACCATTACCTTCCTCCCACCCTAGGGCCCAGTACTGTGGAGAACTCAAACAATGCTGGCCTTCACTGTCTTGACAACTCCAAAGAACAACATTTAGGCAAACAGCAAGAGACCAAACCTTGAACCCAAACAGCAGCTCAACAGGAGGAATTCAGTGCAAAGAAGCAGCATGCTCTGTGCTTGCTGTTCCTTATTCTGCAGTTGAAACTAAATCATTTTAACTGCAGAAGTTTCATTATACTGAGCTGTGATTCAAGGTTGTGTTCGGTCACTGAGGACCAGCACATGCAACTGCTCTAGCTATCAATACAAAACGGACCCAACACCAACACCTACAGTCAGAGATCAGGTCAAAGACAAAGGCCATTCAAGAAAGCAGCCAAAGTCATCACTAAACTTGCACATGTTAACAGTGGCAGGTTCTCAAGAGAGTGGGATGCAGCCCAGTTACTAGCCTCTAGAAAAAGGCAGCAATACGCAACACCATTTCAACTGCTGAGAACACAAACATGTTCTGTGACTACAGTTTCTCTCTAGACCAGGTGGATAGGATGTAGATGTTGTAAACTGGAATGGTTTTCCATCTGCCCTCATTAACCTTCTAAGCTTCAAATGATCTGTTCTCTCCAGGCACCATCCCCCACAGGAGGAGCTGCAGAAGTTGTCATTCCTTCCTTGCCTGCCATCAGGAAAACTAGTCTTCCCCTGCTGACATAAGACTCTCTCCCTCCCCTACACCTTTCTGAAAGCTGAGTGGTCTGCTTGCCAGTTCCACCTGGAGGAGCAGCACTGACAGTCTGGAAAGAAGGACAAAAATCCACACGTTGATCACCTCCTTCCCTACAACAGAGGCTGCAGAGGTAGAAACACACAAGTTCTAGAGAGGACAAAGATGCAGCGCTGTCAGTTAACACAGCGTGACACAAGTGCCAGATGTTCAAGCAGCATCAGTCCTTCGGAATTTGGCACTATTTTGGTAATGCATGGCTTTGCATTTACACCACCACCCTACTACTGAGGCATCATGTGTCCGGGTTGAGATTTTTCCACCTACCCATCGATGCAGCCATCCGTGCAGTTGCATGAATCCATAAACATGCTAGAGAAATTGTTGAGATAATATCCACGCGGCCACGATGCCCTCCGATATTTGAAATAAGGTAACCTTGCACGGTCCAGATCATTGCAGAATGAAATAGGGACAGACTCGGCTCCGTTGCTAATATCAAAATCAAACACAAGGGGTTCAGGATTTGTAGTGTTCCTGCCCAACAGCACGTAGGTGTTGAAGGAGAATTGATCGACAAATAAGAAATTGCACTCTGTTTCAAACAAATAGTTCTGCACATCTTGAAAACTCCTCAGACTTCGACCACAGGGAGCTTTGTAATTCACATCCAGCGATCTCGAAAGGCAGTCTGCTCTTGCATGGCGCCTTTGAAAGTGAAATAGGATTGGTATCTTAAGAGGATTTTCACCCTTGTAGGAGTCTTTTGCTCTGTTGACAAGACAGGCACTTGAGCATTTGTGGTTCTGATACTGCAGGTTTGAAGGTACGGTTTGAATGTTACTGGATGCTTCTTCATTGCCTGAATCTGTTTCTTCCACCTCCTCCTGTTCCCTATTTGGAATAAAAGGGAAAATAAAAGAGAGGAAAAAAAGAGCAGCATCTTAGAGAAGCAGTAAAACACTCAATTTTTTAGTGGTCCAGTGTTATCATCATAGTAAAGAAACAGCCTATTGCTAAATGGACAAGGGTTTCACTGAATCATGATTTGCATGATGTATCACTAACATCATACAAAGTCATACTGAGCAGCACAAGAAAGGCAACAGCTTCTTCCAAGAAGGAACCTACATGCTAAAACACAGGAAAGACCTTAAAAATAGAAAAGAAAAAAAGAAATTATATCACAGAATGGCCCAGACTGGAAAAGATCTCTAAGACCATCAAGTCCAATCATCAGTGACCAGCCCTCAACTAAACCGTACCCTTCAGTGCCATGTCTACACAACTGTGAATTACCTCCAGGGACGGGGACTCCACTGCCTTCCTGGGCAGCCTGGTCCAATGCCTAATGAATGACCCTTTCAGCAAAGACATTTTTCCTAATGCCTCATCTAAACTTCCCTTGCACAACTTGAGACCATGTACTCTTGCTCTATCACTTGTTAATTGAACAGATTGACCCCTACCTCACTACAACTTTCTTTCAGGTAGTTGTAGACAGCAACAAGGTCTCCCCTCAGCCTCCTTTTTTCCAGACCGAATAACCCAAGTTCTCTCAGCCACTCCTCATAAGACTTGTTCTCCAGACCCTTTACCTCCACATCTCTACACAGAGAGACTAAGTTATGCCCCTGGCACTCTGAAGAGTCTAAGAAAACATGAAAACTGAACTCAAGAACTGGTAAGTTCTAAACCTGACAATCCTTACTCACAAGCTAATGCCCAGTTTTATTCTGCAAAGCTCTCGTGTGGTAAATTAGACCAGTTTTCCTGTTTTGTGTTAGAACAGAACAAATTCTGTTCAGTGATTTTACTTTTCAGCTCAGTCCCTGTTAAGTAACAGCAGTTTTTGAAGTTAACAGTGAATCTGGCAGACAGTATCTGCTTCTACCAGTGATAACACTTGTTTACAGTTACTACTGGGATGGGGATGCAGAAAGGCTCTTGTTTATGTTTGCTCCTGTGAAGTCACTGTTAATCTTGTGTACCACACTGGGAGGCAGTGAGAGTCACACCCGCAAGGAGGAGACCCTCCTTGACCCTAAACTGACCATTCCATATCTGCCATATTCAGTAAAAAGCCGAGAGGTCACAGGGTTAAGCTCTTCTACTTTGATGAGGCAGGAAGGGGACTGGGTTCAGTATGGGTTGCTTCAATTTCTCATTATTGTTAGATTAGAGCACTTTTAGTTTCTTTCTCAAACTTTAAGTCTCTCTGCCTTATTCCTTATACTCTTCTCCTCTGGGGAGGCAGAGGGATTAATAAAGAGCCTTTGTTATCTGTCTCATGGCCAGCCCAGCCTCAACCATGACACATATCTATGCAAAACCTCAGGTTTTCCATGTAGATCAAGTTCAAAATACTTTCATGGTAAAATCTGGCAGGATTTAAAACTGTGCTGAAAACACTGAACTTAGCAATGCAAGAGAAATAGTAAGAATCTTCTGGAAAGCACTAAAGAATATGTCAAATAAGGAGCTGGAGTAAACTATTTAAAACACTAACCCACGAGAACCTTCTACGGAGTGTGCAGTGTCGTCATCTCCAAGATGCTGGGCTTTGAGTTGGAATTCCTGCATGCCGTCTCCATCGAATACATCACTTACTGAAAGAATGTGAATGCAAGCAGAACCTTCAGCAATCCACATCTTGCTTTATAACTTACTTCAGTTATTAAAGAGCTAATTGCCAAAATACACTAAAAACTGCACTGCTAATGAAGATCAGGCTAGTAAATGCTGCACTGAAGTAAACTCCTTTTAGTAACTTATACAGAAGTCATGTTCGCATACAGATGTGCATGTGAGGGGCTAGCTGACACACAACACACACTCCCACGCTTTTTCTTCTGCTCCTCCTCTCCCTCCTTCTCTCTCCCCAAGAGAAAGAAATTAGGTCTGCATTGCCAAACTTGAGGCAGAAATGCATCCCTGAATACTTACCCTTTTCACAGACCACCAGGTGCTTTGCACATTCAGATCTTCCCCATGGCATTTAAAGCACATGGAGACAACAGGTACATGAAACACATATACACACGACTCTGAACGTTCTGAGATAAAAAGATGCCAGGATGTTACAAGATGACTCTGCTTGCTACCAGCTTGCGTTCATCTAGCCTTACCAGTTCAGTCTTTCTTCACTTGATAAGCACCACGTACACACAAACCACAACACTACAAACCCAGGTGAGAGTCCACAGTCCAGCACCTGAGGAAACTAAGGATTACATTTTTACCCTTGTAGTGCTAAAAGGCTGCTCAGATTTATTTTATTAATTTCATGAAGGGAAATGAGTGCCTCATGAGTAAACGACAACAAACTGAACCCACACAGCAAACAAACACAAGAGAGATGCACATACCATTTGCCAAGAGATCACCTTGATTAGCCTCATTTACCAGTACCCAAGCCTGCAAGTATTCTACAGGAAAAAAAAGAGAACAGATACGAAGTGTGACTTAATAGAGTCTACCTAAAAGGACAACAAGGTTTAAGTCCACCACAGACAACTGGTTCCTCAGGTTCAGCTAGAGCATTATCAACTGTTACTATTAGAAGCCTTTTACACCAATGTCCTTAACAGAACACAACTACAAATTCTAATACAATCACAGCTCATGTTAGTAGTGCTGGAGCAGCCCTGAACATCCTCTGGCTTTCGGAAAGCTGCTGAAATGTTTTTCAAAACACAAAACCCGGCAGTGTCCAGTGGCAGGAACAAAAATAAACACACTTTACTGCAAGTTTTACTTTGTCATTAGACTAGTCATCTTCCTGCTGAGAAGGGCTGGATCTTGACAGATCAAACTAATGCCACTCCTGAATGGCCTTCAGACAGCAAGAACAAAAAGGAGAGACCAGCTGTCTCAACCTCTTACCCCATGCAAGAGAAACATCAGCAAAATCCACATCAATATTTTAATATTTAAAGAACAAAGCACAGGAAAATTCAAATGAACTCAGTCACACGTTGTTCGTCTTCTGGGGACTCAGGCTCAACATTTATCTACACACTGCAGGGAGAAGTGGCCTCAAGATTTTTATTAATGGTTAACAGAATAATGTTACACGCTAACTACTTTTTAGCTTCTCCTTTTGCAAGATGAGGCGGAAATTTTGCAACAGGAGGCTGTCCCTGAAGACAAGATAACAAGCAGCTGGGAGGACAGATAGCAGGGGTTACTCTGGCACCTGTTAGAAGGAATTTCTCAAATGGGTGATGCTTAGATTAACAAAGAAATATGTGAGATGCGAAGCAGTAAATTGTGGGCAGATGGTAAATGGCCAGGAAGTATACTAACACTGGAGCCTAAGAATCCCTGTTATCAAAACCCCCTAAGGCCCTAAAACTCCAAGGACTTCAAGGACTTCTCTGAGATGAGAATAAGCAGGACTTTGGCAGCCTTGGAGGGAGGGGAGAGGAACTTGGAGCTAACAGAACATGTATAAATTTATCAGGAATCAAGTAGATTGTAAATTAGAAACCCTATAAACTAGGCAAATCTGTTGTAACCCCCACAGAGCTTGAGAGACAAATGCTGTGTCATAAATAAGCTACTATCCTATTTCACAAAACCCCTGCCTCTGTAGCATCAAAGGCATTTCTAACACCGCTGTGATAAAAATCAAGATGTGGGAACTCAAGTACACAAAAAATTGTGCTACCAATTTAGAGTGAGCAGTAGAATGCAGACGGTGCGGCCATACTAGGTGTCAGAGCTTCTCCCAATAACGCACATCTTCCTGCACAAAGCAGTAAGATCCATACAGACATTTGCATGACTTAACAAAAAAGCCCTGATTTTTCTGAATTAAATAAACCAGCAAAAACCAACCCTGCTCCTGGCTTACCAGGCGTTTCATTTCAATGCAGAAAAAGGAAACTTCCTTCCATGAAAATCAAGAACAATCTTGAGTACATTTTTATGTCAATATTTAAAGTGATAAAGGTATTTCTAACATGAAATTAACACTTGTACGATTAAAAGTACCCCAAAAATCACCGAGTTCCCTGAAACCAGCTTGAAAGGCTCAAAATTACGATGACAGATAAAACAGAAGGCACGCAAGGTAGTTAATTACTCTCAAGAAAAAGCATTGCAGTTACATGTGAGCCACACATGGCTTGAAAATGTGTTCAAGTAGAATGAGAAACTGGCAAAATGTGCCTGGAATTATTAGTTATTTTTTAAAAAGGTATATATAGTTTTTAAAACTACTCAAAAATGCCCACTATGAAGTATTTAAGTTCAGAAATATGTGAATTGTGGCAGATACCACAAAGCCAAGAGGCCACAGCTCCCCTGCAACCCAGTCGAATAATTACAAGGATTTCCAACCTTGGTTTGTGGCAGTTCCATTCTTGATCTTTTCCTTCAGCAACAGCAACACATTTTGCACCTGCTCAAATATGGTGTCCACTCTTCTGTCTCCCAACTGTGTCCAAAATGTCTTCAAACCACCTGAAATACAAATTCCTGAGTCTGTACAGCTCCCAAGAAGTCTAAAACCACAAGCAGCTCCTAGTGGACTTTTCAAAGGGTCCCACTCAGTTCATTGGGAGGCACTTCTGAAAAATCAGCTGGAACAGCTACTCGCTTTCCTAGGCTGAAATCTTCACAAGTCTATTGCTAAACCTGCATCTTGAAAGGGAAAGTGACAGAACCGGTGTGGCTTCTGATGGTCCATGATGCTCAGGTAACTTTTCAAGCATTATCTAACAGAGGAGCTGCAGAAGCCTTTCTCCAAACACAAGCAAAATTAGTCCCACTGGAAATTAATCACCACTGAAACTCAGAGAAGTGACAGAGGACAGTATTTTCAACTGAAAGAACCAAACTCATGATTAAACAACAGACATTTGGATTCTTTTTTCTACAGCTGTAGCCTCCCTTAGCTATACATGCTGTCTCATCAGAACTTCGACTACGGCCACTACGGAAAAGTTCTCAAAATATTTTCAGAAACAAGTAGTTTGGTATTTTTCAACAAGTAAACTCAGTTGCAGTCATTACTACATACACAGAATCATTAGGGATCAGAAGGGACCTTGAAAGATCATCCAGTCCAATCCCCCTGCCACAGCAGGATCACCCAGACCAAGTCACACAGGAACAGATCCAGGCGGGTCTGGAACATCTCCACAGACGGAGACTCCACAGCCCCCTGGGCAGCCTGTTCCAATGCTCCGTTACCCTCACTGGGAAGTTTCTTCTGATATTTCTATGGAACCTCCTTTGTTCCAGCTTGTACCCTTTGCCCCTTGTCCTATCACTAGATGACCTTGAGAAGAGCCTGGCTCCATCCTCCTGACACCCACCCCTCACATATTTATAGACATGAATGAGGTCACCCCTCAGCCTCCTCTCCTTCAAGCTGAAGAGATCCAGCTCCCTCAGCCTTTCCTCATCAGGGAGCTGCTCTACTTCCTTCATCATCTTTGTTACTCTACGCTGGACACTCTCCAGCAGCTCTGTGTCCTTCTGGAACTGAGGGGCCCAGAACTGGACACAATACTCCAGATGNCTCCACTGCTCTCCAACAGGTCAGTCCCCAACCCATACTGGGACCTGAGGCTGTTCTTGCCCAGATGCCAGACTCTCCCCTGACCCTTGTTGTCCCTCATTCAGTTTCTCTCTGCCCAGCTCTCCAGCCTGTCCAGGTCTCGCTGAATGGCAGCACAGTCTGCTGGGGGGTCGGTGACACCACCCAGCTCTGTGTCACCAGCAACCTTGCTGACAGTGCACCCTGATCCCTCATCCAAGTCAGTAATGACCAGATTGAAGAGGACTGGTCCCAATACTGATCCTTGGAGGACCCCACTAGATACAAGCCTTCAACTAGACTCTGTCCCATTAACCACCACTCTCTGGCTTCTATCCTGCAGCCAGTTCACAGTCCACCTCACTACCCAATCATCCTGTCCACACTGCCTCAGTTTGACCACGAGGATGCTGTGTGAGACTGTGTCAAATGCCTTCCTGAAGCCAAGACAGACCACATCCACTGCTCTGCCATCATTTATCCACCTGGTTATGCTCTCATAAAAGGCTCTCAGGTTGCTCAAGCATGACTTCCCCTTGGTGAAGCCATGCTGACTGTCCCTCATGACCCTCTTGTCCCTGATGTGCCTAGAGACAGCATCCAGGACAAACTGTTCCATCCCCTTTCCTGGGATGGAGCTGGGGCTGACCGGTTTATAGTTACCTGGGTCCTCTTCCTTATCCTTTCTGAAGATTGGAGTGACAAAGTCCTGTCTTATTCCTCAAGCATTAAACTGTCACAACGTGACCCATATTCTCCAGCATATTTAGCTGCAATAGTAGCTCACATTTCTCTGTTTATGAACAAAAATCATGCTGACAGTACAGCGATACTACAGCTAACTTACTTTGGAAAAAAAATAAACTTCTTTATGTAAAGCAGCATTGCATCTGTTTCTCAATACATACAAGTATCTCCACTGTAATAACACTACAGAGAAGTAAGAGCAGCTTGCTTTGATCACACTGAAGATACCACGTTTCTGACTTGCTGCTAATGACACAGAGATCTTGTAAATGTTTTTTCCTGGAGAAACATTTCATAGAACCATAGAGTGTACTGGGTTGGAAAGGACCTCCAAAGGTCATCTAGCCCAATCTCTCCCACCACAAGCAGAACTAGAACAGATTGCTCAGAGTCCCATCAAGCCTTCATTCTGGCACATAAATTCCACAGAATCTCTGGTAGGGAGAGACCTTTAAGATCATCAAGTCCAACTGTTAACTCAGCACTGCCAAGCCACCACTCAACCACGTTCCTATACATCACATCCACATGTCACGTAGGTAACAGGGAAAACCGGTTAAGTTAAAGATTGCTGATTCCTACACAAGTTCCCCACAGAATGCTCCTGGTGACTGCTCGAAACGTGTATTTTTTTTAAGGCTTACTTCTTTCCTCTTGCATCTTCTCCAGGGACACCACCAGTGCTGAGCTCAGCTCAGGTAGGAGAGCGGTGCGTTGGTCCTGCAGTCCTCTGACACTTCACTGGGGTCAGCGTGAGCGGCCTGCGGACCGGAGCCGAGCTGCCCTTCAGGATGGTTACGCTGAGCCAGCGCTCGACGACGGCTGACATAGGGTGAACCAGGGGTGCGGCAGAACCTCGCGGTGGGGCGAACCCGTGCTCAGGAGCCACTCCGGACCACTCAAGCACCACTGGAGGTGCTTCAGCACCTTCCACCCTCCTCCGGCGAGCGGCCCTCAGCGAATCTGGGGATTAAAGACAAAGAAGGTTTAGTGCCGCGCAGGGGTCACCCCGGCACCCCGCAATCCCCGGGCTACGGCCAGGCTGGTTTAGCCCCGCCGAGTGACCACGGCCCCCAAGCGCTTTGCTGAAGGACGGGACCACACGGCCCGGTGCGGCCCCCCTCCCGCCCACCTGCCGCCCTCCTCCAGCTCCTGCTCCTCCTCGCTCGTCCTGGTGTAACTGTACCTGTGCGAGGGACCTCAATAAGGCCGGGTCGCGAAGCGCTCGCCCCCCCAGCCCGCCAACACACATGGCACGCGCCACCAACGGCGGCGCGCATTGCGCGGCCCTTGCCGCCCGCCAGAGGGCGCCATCACTTCCCCGCCCTCACAACCCGGAAGTTGCCGCGCGAGGAAAGCTGGAGGGAGGGTTCGCGGACCGAGCCCGCGGCGTCGGGAGCGGTGATTGGACGCCGGAGCTTCCGGGTTGTACAGCTAAGAGAGGGGTGACCTCGCTACTACGCATGCGCGGGATGAGGCCGGGCCGCGCTAGCGAATGGTGGCGTGCAGGAGGTGAGGTCGCGCGCGGAAAGACGTGAGCCTTTCTCGGTTGCTATTGGCTGCGGCGGGAGAGGGGTGGGCTCGGTGCGCGAGGCCTCTGTCCAATGGGAATGTCGCTGTAGGGGGAGCGCCAGGGGCTGAGACGGGCGTAGCGTTCGCCATCTTGGCGGTGGGGCTGTAGCCCCTTGGTAGGGCTGGCGCTGTGGTTGTGGCGGTGCTTTGGCCCAGCACGGCGTCGCTGTGAAGAGCGAGGACCAAGGGGGAGTGGGGGATCTGCCTGAGTGAACGTTAGGGATTGTCCCTGCCCCCATTTTGGGCCTGGTGAGGCCCGCCTGGCCTGAGGTGTAGTGGCTTGCTTAGCGTATGGGGAGGGCTCGATGTGGAGTGAGGCAGCCGCTGTTCAGCTCCTTTTCACGGCCTGTGAGGGTTACCGCAGCTAGTGTGGCGTCCAGGTAGTCGCGAAAAACCTGTGGGAAGTTGTGCCCAAAAGGTTTGTGGCAGCGGACTGAGCTCCATGAGTTTGGGAAGGCAGAGCAGGCACGCAGTTGGGGAGCAGGGGACAATTCCAGTGGTGGAATCCAGTCCCTAAATTAAAACAGTATATGAGTGAGTCGCTCGACTTCACTGTCAGTCTCTGCCTGCTGTTTCTGGATACTGATGGCAGCTGTACCCGATGAAATGCTAAATTATGACTGGCTTTTTGATCCAAAGTGTGAAAATAAAAGAAGTTGGCATTGCGCTGATCTTTTTCCATTAGCATTAGTGGCTGTGTTGTGGCTATGTTAAGAGAAACAAAAGTTAACCCACTCTTAATAGGTGGAGAGGATGGTTTGTCATTGCTTTTTTGTCACTTCTTTTTTTACCACCGGTTTAGAGATAAGCATAATGTGCTGAAATAATTGTCACAGCATTTCCAATCTTGTAGATACCGTTTAAATAGTTTAGTTAAATTTAGTTTCGTTAAAGTGGTTCAGTTGGATGGGAATAGAAATTTAATTTGGGGGAAAATGTTGTATTTATGTGACTTGTTCCGGACCCAGCATACTCTAGAAGACTTTTGTTGCCCATCATCTGCTTTGTACTTTTAATACAACCTTTTAGATGTTTACATAGGCATGCCTACATCTCTTGAAGTTTGCTGATTATTCCATGAGAACTGCTGCACTCCACAGTCAGAAGTGAGTTGACTAACAGTGACATTGGTGGGAACAGGATAGCTCAAGCATTATTCATGTGCTGAGAAATCTCCCAATAAAAATGGTAGTTTCTGTTTTTAGAAGAGAGTTTTCTATCCTTTTTTAACATTCGGTACAAGCCTTTCTTGCTCTTGGAATTTACTACAAGATTACAGTTGAAGCAATTTTTTTGTACTGAATTATTAAAAGACATGTGCATGCAAGTGAATACTGAGGGCTGTGCAATGCTTGTGGCCTTACAAATTGGGTAGAAGAAGTATATAGGGAAGATGAGCCCTGGCATCATAATGACTGTATTAATTAGAAATTATTCTAAAATACTAAATCCTTAGTTTTCCTTCCTTAAATGTCCTGTGTTTACCCACATGCTTTGCAACTATGTGCTAATCATTAATCAGCAATATGGAGTTGATCTAGAGACCTCATAAAGAACAAGCACTGTTAGATAATGATATTTGTGGTTGTATAACAAGCTTGCCTATGTCTGTGTGCCTGATAAGGCTATGGTGCTGGTTTGATTGGGTGTTTATGATGATAAAGTTGGCATATACTTCATAGTCATGAGTCACAAGTGAGCTCTAGTCTTATTCCAGCAATAATTCATTGAAATATATTAGGCATCTGAGCATGGTTACGACTTTACTTGGACGCAGTCAGTGGTGTTATCCTGCAGCGCTGAGGAGAACAGCCACTTTGCTCAGAGCAAGCTGCTGTAGCGTATTCCATCTGCCATAGAGGGGTCTTTAGCCTGGCATTTATCAGTGAACAGGCACTGCTGTGTTCCATGATGGTCACAAATGGTGAGGGCTACCTCCAGCAAGGAGTGACAAGGCTCTATTTGGAGACTTAACACAAGGAATCGACTCAAGCGGACTTTAGGACCCACTGAAATCAAGATTTTTGCGTAAATGTGCTTTATGTCAGTGTGATTGGAAGTGGATGCAGAGGACATGTAGCGAAGATGTAACACTGGTGTAATCCGTGTTATTTCCTATGAGGTCATCTGGGGATAGGACAAGGGGCAGTGGGTGCCAGCTGGAACACAGGAGGTTCCATATCAGTATCAGCAGGAACTTCTTCCCAGTGAGGGTAACGGAGCATTGGAACAGGCTGCTCAGGGGGTTTGTGGAGTCTCCTTCTCTGCAGACGTTCCAGACCCACCTGGCTGTGTTCCTATGTGACTTGGTCTGGGTGATCCTGCTGCGGCAGGGGGATTGGACTGGATGATCTTTCAAGGTCCCTTCTGATCCCTAATGATTCTATGATTCTAAGTGTCTGTAGCACTCAAAAGCATTTCATTAGCCGTTGGGAATGGTGAGAGAAGCTGGAAGCACACAACTTAATGCTTCTCAGATGGAAGAGAAATTCCTAATACATGTTGCTCTTTATTTGAAGCAAAAGTAATGGGAAATACATCTTTCTTAAAACAGAATTGATGACTGTAAGGAGGCAGTCTTGAAACACACCTGAGTTTCCTTGGTTTTGTTTTTATCCAGAACTTCAGGATAGGCTTTCCGCAATGTAGCAGCAAGTTTTGCCAGTGAGCTGGTGAGCTCAGATCTTCCAACACTTATTAAATGGCAGAAGCTCACAGGCGATGCTGATCTGACAGCGCAGTAAATCACCCCAGCACTCCTGTGGTGTAAACGTCCATGGACAGACAGACTGCACCTAGAGGTGAGAACAGCTGCATCCGCACACTTACATATTTGCTAGCACTTTTTCTGGGGTGACAATGAAAGGGCTGAGTTGCTGAATTATGCTGTTATCTTACATGGTTCTGGTTGTATTTAGACACTTCAGAAGAACTGCATAGACAGGCAGACTGCAAGTGGCTCCTTTGAGTGGGAGGACATGAAGCTGGTCCAAAAGGAGCTATCTCACTGAGTTCTCTTCTCCAGGAAACTTTTTATTGCCACGAATGGGGTGGGGATTTGGGTCTTTCCTCATATGACCAGATAGGCACAAGTGAGGTTCAGAGATACCAACCAGGGTCCAGAAAACAGCAAAGCAGTCAAAGCCATAGATGCTGAAAAGACATGGGCATTTAGAAAATATTTTAGAATTCTCATTTAGCTTTTTCGTCCTTTTCTGATGGAATTGCCTTTTTTGTTTACTGACTCTCTTAAAGTATTTTCTCTCTTTTAACAGCTCCTTTTCTGTCACATACTCCCTGCTATCCTTTGTGGTGTAGCTTGGTTCCTTGTAGATACTTGTGCACAACCCATTCTTTCATAATGCAGCTCTAACATAATGTCCTCTTTTATTACGTTGATGAGTTTAAGTATGGCTTGTATGTAGTCCTTAATTTTTCACACATCTAATCTGTCTTGAGTAAGGTAACAAATCTGAGAATGGGTTTTATACAGATGGTAGATGATGTCTTCTTTACAGACTGTGTCCACTGGGTCATCCTTTGGTTTATCTTAGAAGCTGTGCTGCAACACCTCGTTGTTTGTAAAGACACAGACTAATGCTCCCCATAGGTGCATTAATTACTCATTTGACTGTTTACAGGCCCTCCGTACATTTTGTTACTGCACTTTACAGCGCTGTTGCTGTTGTAGATGTGTGAGCTTTTAATTAAGTTATTTGGGTATGAATTTTTCCAGCCATTAAATAAAAGCAGATTCGGGATCTCTCAGAAGCCTGTACAATTCTTTTCTTCTACCTATGATGCAAGTACGTTTGCATTCTTGGCAACTAAAAGTCAAACAGGCTGTCTATTTGAGAAGTGGAACTTCTAAAATCATACTCTGTTATAGTCCTAAGGGAATCATAAAACACAGGCAGAGACTGGTTCTGAAAAGGGAAGGAAAAATGTGTGTCACCATTTAAACAATAGGCTTCTTTCATGTGGAGGACCTCGATGTCTGTTAATTACCAACTGGCTTGAGGGGTTTGGAGTCTGGCCCAATATGCTGAAACTCTTAACCATCCGCTAGCTGGCATATCCTTTAGGATCTGCATTTGGAGACTGGTAATGTACTGGCCTTCATGTTTATAGGCTCGTTGTGTAAGAGAAAGGTTTTCAGTTTTAGTTATATTGCTGTCTTAGAGTCTCTATATTCTTTGCCAACACAGATTTCAGACAGTGTGTGAACACAGAAAGCAAGAGCTGGTTTAAACGTTGGATAATGTTGGAACAGTTTAAGCAGCATGCGTTGCCTTCGCTTGTAATTAAAGTGTAGAGGAAGCTGTCCTTGTGATGTCGGTTAATAGGAGGTTGATTGGTTAGTGCTGGGCTTGGCAGTAGCTGTACAAAGGAGGCATATGGCAAAAGCATGAAGTCTTTAGTGTCGATGGAATAATCACTTTCAAATAAACCTGAAACATATAAGGCTTCGAATGTCCTAAAAGGAGTTTGGCTACAACCATAGAAAGCAGGGTAAACACATGTTGTGGAGTAGAGACTCAGTATTAGGGCTCTTACAAAGATTATTCTGCACTGAATAGTCCTCAGTCACAGCCTCTTGTGGGAACACTAATTGAACTGAAGAAAACTCAGAGTTTTTTTTAGTTGCTTGTTTTTCGTTCTGAAGTTCACTGAGCATAGCCTCAGCTGTTTGTTTCTTGTAATAAGGTATGGAAAACAGGAGGAGCAAGGATGGGAAGCAGTGTTGTCCTATTAATATCTATTGCGTTTGGTTTTGTTAATAAGCGTTATGAAGTGTCAGGGAAACCACAGTCCCCTGGACATTCTAGATTGGCACTGGCAAAGAAAGGAACAGTTCTGTTCTCCCTGTGCTTCTATGTCCTCCTGTTTGTTTGTGCCATTGCGCAGGGAACTGGTCAGGATTAAACAAACCAGATTACTTATTTGGCTTAGCTAATTTTAACTGAATAACTTGGCTGTGCAGCCACTTGATATTTCTGCTTCTCTCAGGGAGCTGGGGCTGGCCTAGGGGCTAAATTAGCGTCTTAAGATAGTTGGATTTCTTTCTCATTTTATTGTTGGTGTCATTTGTTCCAGTTTCAAGTGTTTGTGTGTGGTATGGAAAGAACATTTACTGTGTCCATGTTATTGTGAGTGGTCTTCATTGCACAGCAGGGCTGTCCTAGGCCTAGACCTCTTTACAGTCTCAGTTGTGCTCTAGACCGAAAACCCCACCTGGGAGGTGGTGGGGTCACCATCTCTGGAAGTGTTTAAAAGGCAAGTAGCTAGAGCATTTGAGGCCACAGTCTAGGGGCTGGGGAGATGTTGAGATGAGGGCTGGACTTGGTGATCCTGGAGGCCCTTTCCAGGTCCTTTTTATGATTCTAAGGGTTTGCTTTTTCCCAGCTGATAAGTTTTCACATTACCCAGCAAGCTGATCTACTCTCTCTGCCCTCTTGCCATTCCCAGAACTGATGGAAGGGAGGTGATGGCAGTAAGGGCTATGTTTTGTTTGTCAGCAATGTCATCTTAGAGCAACTTAATTGTGAAGCAGCATCTTTAAACTATTATACAGCATGGGTTTTAAAAGAATCCCTTGATATCTGGTGGCCTTGTGTTGATAGTTGGACTTGATCATCTCAGAGGTATCTTCCAACCTTAATGATGCGATGATCTCTGTAATGTTTGTGCCTTGTGTTTCCTGTTGCAAGAGAGAGTCATTAAGATGGAAGAAAGTTTTGCTGCATTACCAGACTGTGAAATGTGGGGATAAAACGTGTGCAAAAAGAGTTCACTTCCAGCAGCTATGGTGTTCCAAACAACACGTAACATTCAGCTTCTTGTTAGGCCTTTTTGCATAAGTCAGCACGGCTGTATCAGCTTTCCCTTCTCAAGTGTTCCTTTTAATTAACTTCTCGCTTTCTGCAGTTCGTTGGCAGTCGGGTGTCCGTCTTTCACTTCTGCCACTAAGCAAAATACTACTGGTTCTTGGTGGTTTTCTACTGCCTGAAGTTGCTTTTGGAGACAGGAGGTGCTGTCTGCTGTCAGCCTCCTCTTCTCCAAACTAAATCTGGGTGTAACACAGATGGAGCAGGAGCATGTATCTGCTTACATTAACGTAGGAAGAAAAAACCTTTTCCAATAAATGTGCAATCTAAAGACTTGGTTGGCCCTTGTGAGGCCTCATCTCAGGTACTGCGTTCAGTTCTGGGCCCCTCATTACAGGAAAGACACTGGAACGGGTCCACAAGAGAGCTACCAAGCTCGTGAGGGGTTTAGAGAACCAGTCAGAGGATGAGAGGCTGAAGGAGCTGGGCAGATTTTGTTTGGAGAAGAGGAGGCTGAGGGGGGACTGCAATGCTCTGTACAACTCCCTGAAGGGAGGTTGTGGAGGGGTGGCTGTTGGCCTCTTCTCTTTGGTGACCACTGACAGAAGCAGGGGCACTGGTCTGCAGTTGATGCAGGGGTGGTTTAAGTTGGATCTTAGGAAGAAATTCTTTCCAGAAACAGTGGTTGGGCGCTGGAACGGCCTTCCCAGGGAGGTGGTGGAGTCCCCATCCCTGGAGGAGTTGAAGAACCGTGTAGCTGTGGTGCTTCATTCCCTGCTCGAGTGGCAGCATGGACGTGGTCAGGTTGTGTTTGTCAGTCTCTCAGGTATTTATGGGTTTTGTTGGAGTGGGGATGGTTGGACTTGGTGATCTGGGAGGTCCTTTCCAACCAGGATTATTCTGTGATTGTCTGGTTCTCCAACACTTGAAATTAGTGTCAAGATCCAAGATCTTTTAAACAGCTGCTCTTGTTCAGAAAACTCTAACTATGGTTGACAATAATTCACAGAGTAGATCTTTGCACTTCTACAATATCTTTGTTGGTAGTAAGAGCATTCATTTCTCATATTAAGAAGAAGGAAGAAAATCTGTTGCAAAGAGATGATTTATTTTTTCCAAAGAAGGTCTGATGTCAGGTGTGTGTAGGGAGCATGTGGAACCTGTCTTTGGTTTTGGAAAAAAACCAGCTTTTGGACACTGTCACAGATTCTTATTAAGGTTGAAACTTTCTAGCTGTGTCAGCTGGAGCTTTTGAAATGGAAAATATAAAAATAGATAGTGGGGTCATCAGGTTATTAGAGGGCTTAGGTTTAAATCTTTAGTGACTTGGCTGTTAGGAAGCCGTTTGGGTACAGGTCTTTGTGCACTCAGATCTTTCAATGGGAGTTCTTATGCTTGTGAAAGTAATTTCATCCCATGATGACAGCTAGTAGAGACTGTCTTGCTGTGGTCATGGAAAGTTGAACTGGTATGACTCTTGCTAGGTGACCTTCTCACAGGGTTCTGCCTGCTCTCAGAAAACAAGCCATTTCTTTTCACTGCTACTTGGGTGAAAGCTCCAGAACCAGCAGTAATGCCAGATTAACAAACAAATGGTTTCAGGACTTTTCTCTCTCTAATTCCACCATCAGGCCTCTAGCTCTGACTCCGTGGTTTTGAGAATCTTTGCTTGATTTATCTGATAGGAAAGAAATGTTGTCTCCTCCTGACATCAGGCTTGAACATGACTTTGAAGAATGTTATGTGAGGGAGAGAATTGTGGTCCTGAATGCGTATGTGACAGTACAAAACATGGTTTGCATTTGTTCAGACTCAGATAGCTCCTGACTGTGGTGTAACTGTTACTGTTTGCAAAGGTATTAGGTCACTTTTCACATCTGGCATGGCACAGCTTGAGACTCCTGATGACAGATAAAGTTATTTTGTTCATGTGTGCTGCAAACACACACACACAGGAGAAAAAACATCGGTTGCTTCGGCAGGAAGAGAGCAGATACATAACCTACCATTAGCATGAGAACACTGTCAGTTCTTGAACTGTTTCCAGAGGGCGTAGCCACGTTTGTTAGTATAGGTCTGTATGCCCTTTAATAAAGGAGCTGTCAGACTTCATTGAGAGATGTGCAGAGGAGCAATGTTTGCCAAGATTTCCATCAGTATCTTTGACCTGATACAACCTCTATATCTAGACTTTGCCATTTACATTGTGTGGCGAGTTATTTTCTTCCACGTACCCAGAGCCTGTCAGGGTTTTTTTTATTGCTGAGACTACCAAGGAACAGAGTTGAATCAAAGCACACCCAGTTGCCTCAGCTGCTCTCCCTCCAAAACAGGGATTGTTCTACCTCACAGGAGTGATTCATTTGTATTTTGAATTAAGGCTGGCTTTGTTGATTTTCAAGATGCTCTTGAGATCATCTGGTGGAAAGTGCTTTCAATTTCTATTGAAAAAGGAAAAATGTCTGAACCGTCCCCTATCTTGTCAGACATTATGTGTAAGGAAATTATTGCCACCAAAAGGCACCTGCGGTTTTTTAATTGCGCGTCGCCATTAGCGAGATGAATATGCACTAACACAGCTTTCAGCTTCAGGTGCTGTTAGGGAGTTTCAAGTTCTAGTTAGAGGTGTTCTGCTGTTGTTCTTCACCAGAGAAGTTGTAGGGAAGGAACTACATAGTTTTTTTCATACGTGAGCATGTTGCAAGGACATGTCTTAACGTGCACGTACCCTGTGGAATCTTCCTGGCTTGTGCCTATCATTAATCAAGTTGTGTGAAAACCACCAACCGAATTCAGTGTTTGCAAGGAGACTGAACACTATGAATGTTGTTTGAATGTTAACAGAAACGGTGGGTGCCAGATAAATGCTCTCATACACAAGAAGAGATTTTGCAAGCTAATGAAGAAAAGTGCTAATGGTGATGGAAGGACTGTTCCAGCATCTTGGACACTGAGGGTTTGCTTGACCGTGTGTAGTTTTAATTTGTTGCTATTGAAATAGCTATTTGTTAGCGTGTGGCAATGGAAACTGAAAGATTGGGTCCCTTGTGGTACATGTGTGATGAGAGCTTAAACTGGGGATCTTTGACAAAGCTCTTTTTGTTGTTCCTTCTGAAATGAGCTTTCCTTTCCAGTTCTTAAGTCCTGTGAATGGATGTTAAACAAACAAACACGGCCACTGAAGTTGTTGACTCTTCAAAGCTGGCACAGAAGCAGTTTGGATATTAGGAAGCACTTCCTCACAGAAAGGGTGATCAGATACTGGATTGGACTACCCAGGGAAGTAGCAGAGTGCCGTTGACTCAGCCCTTGTGAGGCCTCATCTTGAGTACTGTGCTCAGTTCTGGACCCCTCATTATAGGAAAGACTTGAGATGCTGGAACGTGTCCAGAGCAGAGCTAACAAGCTCATGAGGGGTTTAGAGAACGAGTCGTATGAGAAGAGGCTGGGGGAGCTGGGCAGGGTTAGTTTGGAGGAGGCTGAGGGGGGACCTCAATTCCCTCTACAACTACCTGAAGAAGATTGTATTGAGGTGAGTGTTGGCCTCTTCTCCTTGGTGACTGCTGACAGAAGCAGGGGCAACAGTCTGCAGTTGAGGCAGGGGAGGGTTAGATTGGATCTTAGGAAGAAATTCTTTACAGAAAGAGGGGGGAGGCACTGGAATGGCCTTCCCAGGGAGGTGGTGGAGTCCCCATCCCTGGAGGTGTTGAAGAACCGTGTAGCCATGGTGCTTCACACCCTGCTAGAATAGCAGCAGGAGGGTTAGTGGAGGGGGTTAGTTTGTGTTTGACAATCTCTCAGGTATTGAGGAGTTGTTTTTTGTGTGGGGATGGTTGGACTTGGTGATCTAGGAGGTCCTTTCCAAACGGGATTATTCTGTGATTCTGTGCTTAAAAAAAGACTGGATGTGGCCCTTAGTGCCCTGGTCTAGCTGATGTGGTGATGTTAGGTCATAGGCAGAGCTGGATGATCTCAGAGGTCTTTCCCAGCCTCAAGAATTCTGTGATTAAATAAAGTATATGCTCAGCTCTTCAGAGACTTAGTGATTGTGGAGGACTAGTGTTTGTGTACATCCACAGGTGAAAAACCTGATCCCCTGAGTTCTCTGTCCCCCTACTTTTGGAAGCAGGGGTGTAGGGTTGGTTCTTGACTGTGTTTTATAGTGAGGCACAGTAGAGAAGGCATGTGATTAACAGTTTAGAAGTGACTTTTTACAGCAGGCAGAAATTTTTCATCTGTTTTATGTTTCTGCTGCTGGGCTTCTGTACCTGCCTGTTCAGATGTAATTCTTGTTTGGGGGTGGGACTTCCTGTGGGGATGGACGTGATGGATGCCTTTAAAATGAGTAAAATTTTAAATATCCTGGCTTGTATGTAAAATATTTAACATGGGGGTTTCTTGTAATCAGTGCCTGATTGCTGGACTGAGGTACATGTGACTAATAAAAAGTCCTGTGCAGGTTTTAAGCTCTAGTGCAGTTCTTAAACAGTTCCTAAGATTATTTTCTTTTTTAAATTGTTATTTGTGTTAAATACAACAGGAAGGAAAAATCAGTGTGTGTTTAAAAGCGCCAGAGGGAGCTAGGAGGAAGAAGCAGAGAAAACCATTGAAGACATGTTTGCATTTTAAGGAACAGCTTATACAAAAGATCCTTTTAAATCTTCCCACTTCCTTCAGCTAAAATGCAGCTACAGGTCAGCTGCTGCCACACTGTCCCCCCACACTTCACTAAAGAAAAGCCAGTCTTGTAGTCTTGAGAGAGGCCAGAAACGTAGCTGCTTTTTCAGATGGCCACAGGGAAAACCACCTGCCCCTCCACAGGCTGTACCCTGTTTTTTGTCCTTATTTTTGAAGGTCCATGAGCCACCCACATGTGGATGTGCATTCCCATGCTGGTGTCTTTTGGGTGGGGGGATTGCTGTATAGGCTCAGCACTGAGCTTCTCTCCCTCCACGATTATGTAGGGGAGAAAGTGGGAGTGTTGGTGTATGTCTGCGCTCAGGATTGGCTAGATGAACTTTGAATGACATTAATTTGCAGTGGACAAACTGCTCTTGCAAATGATATGAGGAAAATTGGTGAGCTTGTAGAATAACACAGAAGCACAAAGTTACCCTAAAGTCTTTCCTCTTGCTTTATCGGGTTTTAGAAGTGTTGTTTGGCACACTTTTGATACTGCTTTGTCATAAAACGAAATGCCTTGAGTTAAAGTGTAACAGCTTTACGATGTAGATAATAGAAGTAATTTGTTTTCATTCACTCTCACCCCAATAAACTGCCGTATCGTTGCTATCTTGGAATCTCTAAGAGTAAGATGAAATCCTGGGGAGAGCTATGGGCTTTGCGTGTTCCTTAGTTTTCAGGTTTTGAAGGGTGGGGGAATCTTTTTAGTGAAGTTTCTCTTCTAGATAGGCAGTATCACACAACTAAACCTACTGCCATAGAGAACTAAATGTTGATGACCTGGAGCCTTTGGAGGGGAGGGATGAATTATCCTTACTTGTTATTATCCAAGGCTGCTTAGAGCTGTGCAATGCTGGAAGTCATCTCAAAGGAGGCGAGCAGTGTGGAAATGGGTGATTAAATGAACAAAATGAATGTATGAGTACTGTGTGTTTATCATCTACTGCTGTAACTTAGTGCTACTGCACTCGCTGTTCCAGTTCCCTAATTTCCTTTTTCCACTTCAGAAAGGGCAGGAATAATGGACTGGGATTTTCTTCCGTTGGTCTTTATTAGATGGAATGATTTTAAGTTATGACAGCAGTTATTTTAAGTTACGACAACAGGGATGAATGTTTCTCCAAAGTACTCTGACCATGTTTTAGCCTGAGGACACTGCTCACTTTAAAGAAAACAAATATAATGGAATTTAAATGTGTGGAGGCTGGAGTCCTTTAGCGGTGTCCTTTGAGACGAAAAAGAATTGTTTGCTATTTAGAATGACACAATTACAGATTTGTGATGGCTACAGATTAAGAAGTGAAGAAAACCTTTCTTTTGAAATATTTAATAACTCCTCAGCAATAAAAAGACCCTTTCCAAACAGGTAAGAGCACAAAGTATTTGTGGCTTAATTCCTGTTATGTAGTTCAGGGCTTTTTCCTGTCATCAGAGAATTGCCTGCACTGAAGATGAAACAGAGTATTGGAATAGTTAGAGGGTTTTTTTTTTCTCTGCCCCTTTAGATACTCAGCTTTGCACTGTTTCTCCTGCTGCAATGCAGGGACAGGGGCAGACCTGTTTCTTGGTCTCCTGGTGTGTAGAGGGATCCTATTAAAGCCTCAGATTATTTCCTCAGGTTCAGAGTTGAACTGTAAATTGAGAGCATGTTCCTGTATTCCTCAGAAGCAGGAAAACAGGCTTACTGAGTTCAAACCAGAGGACACTAACTTTCTAGACAAATTTCTTACACTTCCGACGTCTCACTTGCTCAGAATGATCTGTGGTACTACAGGGAACTCCATGAATATCCAGTGGGGCTGTTTAATGCTCAACTAAACCATCTTTTTAGTGATTGTTCAGTCTTTTTCTTTGATTAGTCAACTGCAGGACAGCACCCACAAGTGCTGAACTCCATGGGTGACAGAGGATTTGTTACCTGTTGAAAGGGTGGTGCACAGACTATGGAAAAGATATAATTTCTCTTAGGAGACTTAAAGGGTAAAAGGTTGTTCTCTTAAAAACACAGTGAAAATTAATGACGTGGTGTACTTAGATTCCTTTGTTGCCTTAGGAAAGGCCTGTACCTTCAGTAGTAGCCCTGGGGCAGAGATTTTATTGTGCGACTTTCGTGATGGCGTTTACCCAAAGGCTGTGGTATCTGATAAAAAAGAATGGGCTGAAGTGGATGTAAGGTGCTGCAGGGTGCAGCACCCCTACCTTTCCCCACCAAGCTGGGGCAGGGCAAGGTGCTTGTGAAACAATGCCCAGTGCTGATTTTGTCCCTGACACTCCTTCATAGAATCTTGTTGTCATGGTTTAGGTAGGAAGGGATCTCAGAGGTCATTTAGGTCCAACCCTCCTGCCATGAGCAAGGACACCTCTCACTAGACCACATTGCCCACAGTCCCATCTTATCTGTAATGTCATCAATCTGTGCCCACTGAGCTCCATCAAGAAAGATGCCCTTTGGAGGGTCGTTTGTTCTGTTCCAGGCAAAGCTCAGTGTCTGCAGCACCCCTTGCTGATCTCTCTCTGGAGGTGGCTTAGAGAGAAAGCCTGGCTGGAGGTGGCTAACACGGAGCCCTTCATTCCGTGCTGGATGAATATTTCACTGTGTTCCTGTGTGACTTAGTCTAGGGGATCCTGCTGTGGCAGGGGGATTGGACTTGGATGATCTTTCAAGGTCTAATGATTCTGTGGTTCTTAGGAGTTTGGAGCCACAATTGGTGTCTCTTGTTGCAGTGCTTTTGGGAGCAGCCAGACCAGCACTGTTGCCTGTTCCCAATACTGTTGAGAGCAGACCAAACAACAAGGGACAGAGGTGTCTTGGTGTCTGTTGGGTAGGCCATATCCATAACCAGTGGCGAGCTTTACAGCCCACAGCACAGATCTGCTGATCTGAGGTTGTTCCAGCACCTCTCATATGCACGCAGGGAGGTTAAAGGAGCAGGGATGAATGTTGCCCCTCGGACCCTGGGCAAGCTTCTAATTCCTGCCTCTTCAAAGTGAAAATGTGGGATATTCCTGTTTGGCTTGGAGATGGGGTTGCTAGCAAAGGATGGTAGCCCTTTAAAAGGTGGCTGTTTCATGCATATTCCTCAGAAATGAGGTTTCTCCTGCTTTCAGTTGCTTTAATGTAGGCCTGTGAAAAGCTGCTGCAGGTGAGCCCTAAATCAAGGTCTGATGCAACAGTAGTGCTGGTATGCGGCAGGGGCTGAGTTTGCTCCCCAAACAAACGTAGCTTGCAGAATTATTTTTAATAATGTAGGACTTTGTCTGGGCTTTGCCCTGAAGAAGAGGCTGTGAGGTGAAATCCCCCCCCCACCCCCCCGAGCTGGTAAGCTCAGCAGAAATATGTACTGGGCTCTCAACCCTGCTGGGGCTTGGCTGAGATCCGGGTGAGGATGGGATTTAAATCCCATCTTGCAGTGCCTGCAGTAGCTGATGAAGCATCCTCCTTTCCCTGCTCTCAGCGCCGGTTAGACAGCCGAGGTGGGGGGGGAAGGGACTCGCCATTCCCTTTGGGAATACATGGTGCTTGCTGAGCTGCTGAGAGAGAAGTGTGAAGCATTAAAAATTCCTTTTAATTGTGTTTTGCTGCATTTGCAGGCTTGATAATAGCTGGTAGTACTTGTTTCAGAAGATTTTCATAGTGTGATGATTCTTTTTTCTAAAAAAAATCACGTTAGCCTTTGAAAAAACTACTTTAGGCTAATGTTGTTCTTCCGTGGGGTTTAAATTTTCCTTAGCATATGCTGCAGAGTGGTTTTTTCCCCTCCAGTATTATTGGGGGAAGGTATTTGGATCCTTCTGTTGTGATAGTCAGGGAGAAAGTAGCTTAACTTCGGCTTCTCTGGGCAGGACACCGTTGAGCGATGCCGTGCGTGAGCGTGTTGGTTTTATTATTACCTTGTAATGCCAAACCACTGTTGGGCCCCCTTATTTGCATTCTCAGCAGGACAGCGAGGTGAATAATTTAATTCCAGCAGCCTCCACCACGCGATGGTGTGAGGACCCTTCAGCGATGCTTCCCCGGCACTGACAGGCTTGCCAAAGGAATGGAAACTTACAGAAGTGATGCGGAATCGTCGCATCTCCTCCCTTAACCTCCGAGAAATCTCTTGGTGGAGAGATCGCTTCTTCCTTTGCTTTTTACACGCGGTCCTCTGACGTGGAGTTTGGGGCGGGGGGTGGCGTGCGTGTGTGTGAGCAGGGCAACAAGGGAGTGGGAAGCAGGGAGGAAAAATGCACACCCAGGCACGGAGCTAGTCAGAGCAGGATCGACGAGGAGTCTCAGAGAGGCCAGGAGTTCGGCCACGGGCAGCGGGGAGTGGAAATTTACAGCTGGTTGTGAGCGCCTGTGCGTGTTCAAGCGATCCTTTCTGCTCACGCTTTTCCAGAGGCTGGCGGTCGCCGGGCAGAAACAGCGTGGGGAGGCTGAGTCGTGGGATCCCTTGTCTCTGCCACGTGTCATGAGCAGCAGGGGAGAATAACGAGGCATTAAATGGAAGATCTCTGAGTGCCAGGGCTGCGGGGAAGGCGGCAGAGCTGTCCAGCACCTGGCCATGGGGCTGCGTGGGGCTGCCTAGGAGCCCCCACCGTTCCGCACGCGGTAAGTGCCACTCAAGATGCTGTCTTCCCAGCCACGGAAAGTTAAGCAATTTAATCAAACTTTTCTTGTTTCCAGTAACGTGCCACTTGCCTGCTTGTTCTCGGCAGCTATGCTGTTAGCTTTTTATAGCTTGGTGAACTGTGTTACCAGAAGTGTCTCTTTAAAGCAGGCAACCCTAAACAATGCTCCTCCTGTTACATAAGGTGCTGGCTCTGCAACGGAGCACTCCGTGTCCATGGAATATCTCTGGAAATGGCTTTATTTACAGTATAGTTTCCAAAAATAAAATATCTGCAATATATCATTTCTCTCACTCCTCTCTGCGTGCTGCCTGCAGCTGGAGACTGGCTCTTGAGATGCAGAGGGATGAGAGCGTGGCCACTTGCATAAGACAGCGGGAAACGGTTAGAGATGAAGAGAAGACGAGCGCGTGTGTGAGCTGTCACAAGAAGAGGCGTGTATAAATTAACCATCTCGTTGCTTACAGCCAACAGATCTTGTCAACCTCAAATGCTAATCCTGTGCACGGAGTCAGCATCAGACAGAACTTTCATTGAGCTTAAGGGAAGCTTTTGGTGGGTTTTTTTTCTGAGCAAAGATTCTTGGGCTGCTATTAGTAGTGAAGTGAAATTACTGTTGTTGCTAAGGCTTGCTAAGAACATGGTCAAGGGAATTCTGTGTAGAGATAACTTACAGTAGTACTGGAAAAAAAAAGCAAAACTAGTATGCCTGTTCCTCACCAATGCGTTCAGAGGAAGTTCTAGTCCTTCTTGGCTGTTGCCTATGTTATTTAAATTATTTTACCAGTTTTCATTATGTCTACAGTTGTTATTACTGCTAGCAATGGACACTTACCCCACTTCCCCTTTTCCTTAAGCTCTGTTGGAATTGTTTGTACTTCAGAGACCTTAGTTAAGAGAACTCTCCCTGCATGACTGAGCTTGCACGAGTTTTGCTATGTACTACAGTTAGGCATGGAATTGGGTTCTCAATGTTTTAAGTCTGTAAGACCTCTGTGGTGATGAATGGAACCAGGGATCCCAGATATTCTTGGCTTATCAATCCTGCAAACTTGGTGTCTGTAAAACCACTGATTTCTTATGTTTCTAATTTTACTCAGCATAAAGTAATAACCCACTACTTCTAGCTGGCTCGTTAGTATGAGTGGGAGAGCCTGTATAGTCCTGTGATACAGAGATGATTGATGCCAGTGTGAGTATGGTGCCACAGGCCACCTCTTCTGCATAGGTTCTGGATGTTACTTGTCATTGCAGTATGCAAATGCTGTTTTGTAATAGATATTTAATATTAATAATAACAGACATGGTAGCACAGGACTTGCTGCAGTAACAGGGCCCTAGTTAGAGAAATCAAACACTCAAGAGAGTTCCTGACTTTAATCTTGACATTTATCTGTGCTAATGTAGTCTGCTGTCTGTACCCTACTCAAGCTATTCACATTAAGTTTGTGTTATCATCTATTCACACCCCCTTGGCCATCATCATTTCATTCTGGGTTTGGCTGGTGACCACCTGAGCTGTCATATCTCTTCCTGCAGCTCCATCTGTCCTCTGTTCTCCTTCAGCCCCTTCTTCGCCTCTTGTGCTGGAACAGCGCTTTGTAAGGCTGGAGGGAGGACTAGACTGGAAACCTGCAGGACACTTTGCACCCCACCAGGCTATTTTTTTTAACCTGGGTCTGTTCCCTGCCTTGGCTCACTACATGGCCCCACAACCAGGTGTACCATTCTAACATTCTAACAGAGGCTGTACTGATGTGAACAAATGTGGAGCTGGGTGGCACCAATACAGAATGAAATGTTTCTCAGTGTTGCCTCAGTGACCAGATAGCTGTTAGCTGTTGCATTATATGCCCGTTGTTTGCTGAGAGACTGCACAGGCTATGTGTTTCTCTTCTGAGTGGTGACAAATGGGCATTCAAACACTCAATTAAGAAGTAGAATTACTGAAATAATTGAGTGCTTCCATAGGGCTACACCACTGCACTGGAGTGAAACATCACAGTAGAATCAGAAATGTGTTGGGTGGAAGGGACCTGTAAGTGGCATTCAGTCCAACCCCCCTACACTGAGCAGGGGCATCTCTAACTAGAATACATTGCTCAGACCCCCATCAAACCTGACCTTGAATGCTTTCAGGGATGGATCATTTACCACCTCTGTGTTCCAGTGATCCACCACCCTCGTTGTAGAGGACTTTCTTCTAATATCCAATCTAAATCTCCTCTGCTGTAGTTGAAAACCATTGCCTCTCGTCCTGGCACTGCATACCCTTGTGAACAGTCCCTCTCCAGCTTTCCTTTAGGCCCTCTTCAGGTATCAGAAGGCTGCTATTAGGTCTCCCTGGAGTCTTCTCTTGTCCTGGCTGAACAACCCCAACTCTTTCAGCCTGTCTCCGAAGGAGAGGGGCTCCATGAATTCCTTCAATTTCATAACAGTATTGAAAAACTACGTGATACTATTATTATTCACGTTCTGTGGAGGTGATCCAATTTAGGACAGAGCTGCCTACTTGTTTTCCATGTCTGATTGTCAGAATGCTTGCCATCTGCTACAAAACGAAAAGGCATTTGTGGCAAGGAAAGGCCTTACTGCAGTGTTTTGTGTGCAGTGAATGTTCAGGTGAACCCTAGGCTTCATTCTAGGCAACAAGTGGCCCATGGCAAGGCTTATGAGGAGTAAACTACTGAGGTTTTGGAGTAATTTTGTTGCCAAGCAGAAATGGCTTTTTATCTGTTTATTAACCATGAAACCATCCTCTCTTCTGTCAATCTTCTGTCTCATTTGCCTTGTACCTTCCAAAATCTTCAACTCAGTGAGGATTTGCAGAGAAGTTACTTGTTGTGCAACCCTGACTCCTTCTGAAGCAGGGGGCTGCATGGGGAAGGATAGGTGAGACTTCTTCTGGTTTGAGTATGGGATTCTGGAACTGCAATGACTTTTCCAAATTCAGCAGGACAGAGAAAGGAGAGGGAATAAAGGGTCTCTTCCATTATGTAAAGACTGAATTAGACAAAGTTATGAGGACATGGTGCTAATTCAAGCCCCAGATATACGAGTCCTCTGCACACTGAGGTGAATGGGAGATGAAGGTCTTTTCCCACACAATAAGCTTTCACTCAGTGTGAGTTACTGAAGTATTTTGGTTCTGATCAGTAAGCGGATGAAGGGTAGGAATTGAGATGAACAGATGGTCTCATACTTGAAGGGAAGGACATTTTATTTGCTCATTGATTTCTGTAGACTAAATAGCTTGTCTGGAGGAACACCTGCAAAGAGTGCATGGGTGAGCAGGAGGAAGCTTTTGTTACTGGGTTGTTTCATAGTGGGATGGGCTGGTGAGTGATGTTGCTGTCTGCATTTTGCCTTCATTACAAGCTCAGCTGGGCTGTAATCTTTAGAGAAAGTAGATGATTGAGAACAAAGAAGGTAAAGATAGTGCCTAGAAACAGAACTAGATCTCTTACTGTACTTTTTTGTGTATTAGAGCTTAAGTTGCACTGATGCTTAAGGTTTTCTTGGTGCATTTACTTTATGAGTAGATAAACTACCAGAACAGTTATTTTGGTGACTGATAAAGTGTAGGGTTTGGTGTCAAACGTTTCACTCCTGACACAGCCACTGGTTGTTTTCTGTGTGGCCTTGGGTAAGTCTTCTGGTCTGCCTGTGTTTCAGCTTTTCCCTTGGCAGAGGGCACCGAGTAACAGCAGGTATATGGGGGCTGGGGTTTTTTGAAGGCCTCTGAGGGATGGCTTGCCCTGAATATGGAGGGATCTTATCTTTGACAGGCTACTGAAAACCCCAATATCTTATAAACCTTGTTCACCTTTAAATTTAACTCACTGCTTCAGTCTTTGTGATTTATTCTTTTTTTTCCTTCTGTCTCAGAAAGAAACAGCCAAACACTAAATAGCGGTGCTTTAAGAAAAGCCTTTTGGTGTTTCTGTCTCTTACCTAACGTTACATTAACTGCTTCTTTTTTCCCCCTCCCAAATAAACATGGAATTATAATCCCCGAAGGAATCTCTGTAAAAGTAAGGCTCACAAATGGTGCTGGACTCTCCAGGCTGAAATGTCCTGTTCATACTGGTGATAACAAACAAACAGGTTTGGAAACCATCATTTCTCATACAGCACTGCTTGGGGCTGGCAGAGACAGCACCTGAGGCGGGGAGAGTTGTTCTGGTGAGATACAAACCAACTGTTTCTTTCCTTAGTCTCCTGAGCTGCTCACAAGAGCACTAATAAAATAACATCATCACAACCAAATGTTTCAGAGGTTGGCTGGCCCTCCCTGAGGGATTCTGGAGTGTCCACAGTGCATTTTGGATGCTATAAAAACATGTGCTGAATAGCCATTAGACGGGAAAAGTTTTCCTAGAAAGTAGGAAAGAAAGGGGCTCATTCAGTGCTGTCCCCTGCTGTCAGACAGCAGTGTCAAAGAAGTATGAACAGATGCTCTGTAGTGTGCCTGGGAGAGTAGGTACCTTCAAAATCTCAGAGCTCCAGTGGTTGGAAAGTGTTACCTTTTCAGCTTAAGTTTATTCATTGGCATTTTATAGCCTCTGCATAAGGTTTTTCTGTTATTTGAGCTGAAAGAACTTCTTCAGCTTCCCTGTACTTTTATTCTGAGCTTACCAAGATGAGCGCTTTTAGCCTCACAGACACGCTGATCTTCCTGTTTTACTGGCCAGCCTAGGGGCCTTCTCTGCACCTGCTTTAATCTGTTGGTTTTGCTTGACTGTGGGTGTTCAGGATTGTGCACAGCGTTCCGTGTGAAGTTTTGTCGAGGCTTTGTGCAAAGACCTTTGTATTTCTACTGGAAATTACTTTCTTAATTCATCACAGGTTTGTATCTGGGTCTCTCCTGTCTGGAAAATATGGGTGTAGTCACTGCTCGTCTTTGTACTTTCTCACTTCAGACCTTCAGCTTGAAGCAGATATTCACAGAATCACGAAGGCAATCTAGTATGATGCCCTGCTGTGGGCAGAGACATCTTCAGTTACATCAGGTTGCTCAGAGCCCTGTCCAACTTGACCTTGGATGTTTCCATGGATGAGATGAGGCATCTGCCACCCCTGTGTCTTTTCTGCCATTATCTGTCAGTTCCTACTCTTAATTTGTATCCCACTTTTTCTTGTGTCTGTCCTTGATGCAGTTCAGTTCCTCAGGTAATGGTATTCCAGTCCCCTTGTTTGTTGACAGTATCATCCCAGCACACGTGTGAGGAGGTTCTTAATTCCTGTACTTCTCTAAATACAATCTCAGCCCCACATTGCTCTAAGTTTCTCAGACAGTCGGTCTCCCTTTGCATTGCAATTCCCCTTCAACTAGTTTATTTTCTACTCTATCCAGTTCAGAGTATTTTCATGCTAGGTGCATGGCTTCTGCTGTGTTTTCTCTGTCTAAAAATACATTCCCGAGGGGTTGTAGGATGACCTGCCTTTGGGAAGTCTGTATTGTGTTCTTTTCACTTGTCATTCATCTTTCCATTTCGGTTATTTTTTTACTGGTTTCTCAAGAAAATTAAGCTTATGTGGTCACTCTGTCCATCTGTCATCCTACTTATCTTCCCATGGTAAATTGCTGCACCAGGGAGGGATAGGTTGGATGTTAGGAAGCTCTTCCTCATGGAAAGGGTGGTCATACCCTGGAATAGACAATGGAAGGGAGGTGGTGGAGTCCCCATCCCTGGAGGTGTTTAAGCTAAGATTAGCTGTGACACTTAGTGCCCTGGTCTAGCTGGTGTGGTGATGTCAGGTCAGAGGCCAGGCTGGATGAGCTCAGTGGTGTTTTCCAGCCTCAGTAATTGTGTGATTCTGCCAATCCTGAACTTACTGGCCTGTTTTAAGCAGAGGGCTAATTGTCTGGAAAATACAGTTCCAAAAAAATGGAGTAAAAGTTAGTGATGAAAAGAATAGGGCATTTGTTTGACGTTAAGTCACTCTACCAAAAAGAAGACCTTCCACGTAAAGCTTAGAGAGCAGGCACCTGATACAAGGACAGGGTAGAAGTACTCAGCTCTGCTAAGAGCTTTATCGAGAACTTCTGCTTTCATTGATGTTGAAGAACCCAGTCATGAGGAGCAAAGCTGGAGGAGCTCTTCAGTTGCCATATAGTTTGTGGGGTACCAAGGCATAGGACTAAGCACTACGGCTCCCAGATCTCAGCCATGTGACTTTAGCCCGTTTCCTTCTACCTGTTGCGAATGCCAAGTGCCCCCCTTGGAGATTCCTGCACGGAGAAGCAAAAGGGACTGTAACCTGCAGTTGTCTTTATTTTCTGAAGGGATGCATCATCGTTTTCCAGATGCTCATGGGTTAAAAACTGTCCAGAAAAGGAGTAAATCCAAAAATGTGCTTTGATACACATCTGGGGCTCTTCTTTTTCTCTCTGTATCCTTTCAATCGCATGCAGCAGATGCTTTGCTTTGGATGTAACACTTGTAAATGATGTGAAGCAGAGACTTGGCTCTGTTCAGCGGAGGGATGAACTTGAGTCTCTTCAGTCCCTTCCTGCCCTATCATCAGTGATTTTGCTATGCCGTTTAGGACACTGGTAGGATATGAAAAGGAATGGTATTTTATCACTGAGCGGTGCTGTAGTAGCTTGATGGTGACTCTAGAACTCCAAAGTGCTAGCCCGGCTGGTGGAGTTGTGATTATTGAAATACAGTAGCCATACTTCAGATAGCTCTGTAAATTACTTTTTGAGGAGAAAATGAGTTTATAATTTATAGTCATTATTTTAATTAGAAACATGATCTTAATTTTTGGAAAAAAATCTCAGAACCTGTAGCTCATGAGAAGTTAAATTTTAAGAAATAAAGCATCTCTGCTGTTGCTCTTTCTCGTGTGGAGACATCTAAAAGGAGAAGATGACTTCAGCAATCTGATAGACCTTCCTGACCTTGGGTGAAAATACTTCTTTTCAGAAATTCAATGTGCCTGTTAAGCTCATGCTCTCAGAATCCCTCTCTTTATTATCACTGCATCCTCAGGCCCTGTCTTCATGTAGAAATGGGTCCTTCTGGAATAGTGCTGTACATCACTAATCTTCTCATTGCAGCACATGCAGGATTACAGGGTGTCTGGCACTTGTGAGCAGCGTTTAAACACATTTATTGTCTCTTACTGGCACCCCAGTCTTTTCCAGTGCCTGTATGCAGCTGGACATGTCCAGACAGGTTAGTTGTTAGTATACCCAGTCTTCAGTCTCGCACATCGTCAGGTTGAGGTATGATTCTGCTCAGTTGCTGGTGGGATGGTGCTGCCAAAGCTTGCATGGGAGCAGGAGAGCTCAGCCAAGGACTGAGGATCACATAGCTGAAACTGCATAAAAATGAGTTTGAACTGAACCGATAAGAGCTTGGAAATGGAAATCCAGGAGAGGTGATCTTTCAGACGCTCAGCATGAAAGTATTCCTGTAAAACTGACCTAGCAACAAAGGGAAAACTGTACGCACGTTCACCTACTCTGGACCCTATCAAGGAACTTCTGGTTTAAATAAAACATTTAAAAATATTTCCTGAGTGTCATAGAAACTGTTCTTGTAAAGATAACCTGCAAAACTATTTTCAACTGTTTTTACTAGGATGTTAGGACAGTCTGTATAGATTTTGTTTTAAATTAGCCTTTCAAGCTGCTTTGCTACGGTTTGAGTTTCTGTTCTGTGCTGTTTTATATGGTTGCTTTTTATAGTTGTAATCAAATGTATATCGGTCTGGGTGTTAATTCCATAGCATATTTGGGGATTAGGAACACACGGATGTACGGCACAAATGGGGTCAATACTGCCCAGGGAGGTGGTGGAGTTGCCATCTCTGGAGACGTTTAAAACCCGTCTGGCCATGTTCCTGTGCAACTGGATCTAGGGGATCCTGCTATGGCAGGGGGATTGGACTGGATGATCTTTCAAGGTCCCTTCCAGTCCCTCCTTCCAGTCCCTAACACTCTGTGATGCTGTGATTCCTGCTGAACTCTGTAGTATAGCAGTAGTAACAAAGCACAAGAGGAGTGGATTTTTTGGAGCCACCGGGAAACTGTCCACTGTTCTGTTTTCTTCTTTATACTGTGCCTGTTGTGCTCATTTAATTACAATTTTAAAAACTGTTTTAACGAAGGGTTTCTCTTTCATTTGTAAAAGTAGATGAAGAAGGAGGAGATTGAAGAGGTCTGTGTCTGTTTTCATAACTGATCTTGCAAATTAGCAAGAGAGGGATAGTGATGGTTGTCTTTTGTTGTGGAAAGAGATGACAATTGGAGACTGTTTGCTTTTGTCTGTACTATTCAGGATTGTACAAACTGGAATGCAGTCCAGAATGGTGCTGGGCTCTCCCTGGAAAGTGTTACTGCCTGAACATATTCCCGTCTGTAGTCTGTCGGTTGACTTCAGTAGATGGTTGTATTCAGCTGTCAGCAAAACCCATGGGAACTCACACTTCATGCTGTGCAGGATCACAGCCTAAGCGACATGCTTTCTTTTGTGTGTAAATACAGTGTGGTGGCCTTTCCAGCCGTACAGAGGAAGAATGTTTTAAATTAGCACAAGTCCTCTTCAAATACTCCGACTTCCATTTAAGTGTCATAAGAACATTTGTGGCCCTGTTTGTGTCTGATCCCGTTTCTTATTTAATTCAGGCATTGTTTTCCATATTCTTGATGTCTGCCAGGCTTAGGGTATAGCTTCAACTGCTTCATTTTGAGAAGCTTTAGGCTGAAAAAGAAAAGCAGCTGAAGGAGTGGTGGTGGAGAAGCTGGCATCTTATTTGGCAGAGCTTTAAGCAGAGGACGCTTCTGGTGTGTTGGCATCTACAGTTAGTTATCACATCACGGTGGAACCAATGGAGTTTGGCAGAAACCCCTGTCAGAAATCGAGTAGAACTTGCCAGCCGTGCAGTGTCCAGAGGAACAGACTTGCTGGAGTGCTGACCTGTAGGTCAGGGGTTGTAGGACACCTCCAGTTCCTGCACAGGTGCTGAGCAGTTGCTTTCCACATGCTACTAGTGGCTTGTGAATCTTGAATGAACTTCCAGTAACTGCACGTGAGTGCTTTTACTGCTCTGCTGAGTAGCTGAGGCAGAATACAGTGCCCGAGGCATCATTTCTTGTTCATAATGTCCTTGTGTGCTTTTTATTGCCTTTTTATATAAACTTTAAAAGCTGGTTTTGTTTCTTCTTTAAGGCGGTCTTCTTCTGTCCTGAAGGAAGGAATCCAGGTGAAGAAAAAACATGCCTTTGTTCAGTAAATCGCACAAAAATCCTGCTGAGATTGTGAAGATTCTGAAGGAGAACATGGCCATATTGGAGAAACAAGAGAAGAAGACAGACAAGGTATGAGGCGATGCTGTAGCGGATCAGTAAGGTTGTTTTTTATACCAGGGAAACAGTAGAATATAGGGAATAAGACGGTGTTTGCTCATGGCCCTGGTTCTGCAAGGGCACGCGCATATAAGTAGCTTTGTGTTTGAATGGTTTTGGGGTTTCTGATTGAATACAAAGGGTCTGAGGTTCAAATAGAAGATGCTGAGATTCAGGAGCCTCCGCTAAAATGAAAGGTGAGCTCCTACTGCCTTGAATAGTCATGTGTCTTAACAGAATTACTTGGAAAGCTCTTTGAAAATTATTATCCCCTTAGTTTTTTCTTCAGGATAACAAATGAGACTGGCGATTAATGGCGATTAGGTACCCATGGAGCAAAGCTTAAGTCGTGTGAATGTTGTTCAGATACTATTCCAAACCTGTCTGTATTTAGGTATCTGTAACTGAGATATAGATAACTGAGATAACTCGCTCTCTCAATCCTTCCCAATGTTACGGGTGCTAGTGCTTCCTAAATGAGCTGCTCGTATTGTAATTACAGTGAGTTGTAATGACAGATTGTAATTACAGATGATTGTAATTACAGGTTTTGCTAATACTGTACTCTTCTGTCTCTGTGACACAGAACTGAGTTATTTGTGCCACTTGCCAGTGACCAATTGAGAAGATGCTCCCCAGCACACAAGATGGTCCTAATTAGGAGTTTGTGCTTATATAAAATAAAACAATTAAATGGTGTTATTACTCTATTACAGGTATATGATTTTTATGATAATTAAGAACCAACCAATATTAGGTTAAAACTGAGTGTCAATAGAAATAGCTGCCTAGTGATGTTAACAGTCTTCACGCGGCCGATGTCTGCGTGTCTGCATGTTGTTCATCCCTCACCTTGTGCAGAAGTCAGTATTAGAAACCCAACCCAAAAGGTAAGCACAGACATCTCTGAGCCCTTGGTGAAACTCCCTGGAAACTTGATGGTTTGAAGCAAGTAGTTCAGAGGGTGTTAGTCATACGTAAGACCAGCCTCGTGGATTCTAGTAGGACCACTGGTATTCGATGTCTAACCTTCAGTTAACTGAAAAGCGCTGAGAGAATTTGACTCTGAACTAAAACTTCAAATAAGGAACTAAATAAACCCGCAGTGTCTGCCTTCCCCTGCCGAATTCATCCTCTGCAGCATGATTAAAGAAGACATTCAAAGCAGAAGCTCTGAACTCGGGTTTCTTTTTGATTTGCTTTGCAGCGTGACTCCTCTGACTTAGGGTTTTGAGGAATTTTGGCTCGGAGCTGGTTTGTTTATTTGACAAAGTGACAAAGAAGGAGAAATTCAGACTTCTTAGAAAATGGAGAACTCCATGTAGGTTTTTCCTATAAGTCAGAACAGCTGGGCTGTGTTTTTCTCAGAAAGCAAAAGATACGGGAGCATTCCCCCAGTGCATTAGGATGAATCAGCTCCTTAGTCTGAGGACAACACTTACTTTGCAAGAGGAGGCTGGTTCTCGGTTGTACTTTATTGGTATGGGAGGGATACTGTTCTTCAAGCAAATGTGGGTGATAGGCAGCAAGGAGAGAGTGGGGACAAGGTAGTTGCATCAGCAGTAGGACAGAAAGTGAAGCAAGCAGCCTTTCACATGTAGGCTTGATGCGACTGGGTGACTTTGTGCTGCGACACAGGGAAAGCACGTAGAGCCTTTCTCCCTCCAGAAAGGAAGATAGGAGACTCCTCAGTAATGCTGGGTTTCATTGCACTAAGATGTCCTGAACTAGATACCTGCTAATTCTTTAAGAATCAGATTCAATGTCCTGAATTTAGGGAAGTGTGTCATAAAGAACACCTTTAGTGCTGTAACCACGCTGAACTTTTTGTGGCGGCAGGAAAAACAACGCTTGCCGAAACAATCCCTCCATCACATTGCTTACCATCTACACTGATTGGTGGGCTTAGTCAAACCGTTCTCAAGTGGTGTTTGTGGTTTTGAATCAGAGAAGATGATGATGAGACTTTCAGTGGCACAGGGGTTTTCAAAACTTAATCGCTTAGTAATTGTGATGAATAGCGTCTTGTCTCTTCGTGAGTATGATTAGAGAAATGGAACTCAAAACAAAGGTGAAGAAAAATAAAGTACACTGCTGCATTGTGCTCCTCACAACCTCTCAGGACCTTAAAATGTGCTTCCAATTTGATCTCCAGAGGGAGGTGAAATGTGTCAGGCTTTTATGAAAAGACCCAGAGCGCTACAGATTGTGGATACCCCAGAGCTCGTGGGCTTGTGAGCGCAGAGGTTTGGGAATCAGGGCTCTCTGGTTTTTTCAGATTTCTGGCACCTTGTTCTCCTCCCTGTAAACTGGGGAGATGCTGCTTTAAAACTAGGATTAAAACTAGGGATCTGCTCCTGTGCGACTTAGTCTAGGGGATCCTGCTGTGGCAGGGGGATTGGACTGGATAGATGATCTTTCAAGGTCCCTTCTGATCCCTAAGGATTCTGTGATTCTTAGGACTTCCAGTGTATGACTCCACAGTCCTGCCTGCATAATAGCTTCCAACTAGGACTTGCCTCAGATGCTTAAACAGGAAGATTCATCCTGTGACAATTGAGCTGTTTTTGTAGCACAGCCAGCGTGGTATGTGGGCTGAGACAGCTAAAAGCTGCTAATGCAGCTGGAATAGACAGAGACGTGTGGTGTGGCAAAGCCTAAATTAACTGCAGGGCTAGCAAAGAACCTTCTGTTTCCTTTCCTAGTTGAGAAACCGTTAAGTACGACGTGAAGACGCCCTGTGCAGCTGTGGGGGTGCGAGGCTGGACAGGGAGAGACTTGATGCTTCTTGTACAACTGTGTGTGACATTCAGGAGGAGCCATCAGTGCCTCAGGGGGGCAGAAATTATGGCTACCAAGCCACGCAGCATCCAGGTAGAGGGATGTTTGCAGCACATCCTACACTTGCAGAATCATAGAATTGTTTAGGTTGGAGAAGGCCTTTGAGAGCATTGACTCCGAGTGTGAATCTAACCCTGCCAAGCCCACTGCTAAGCCATGTCCTGAAGCCCCACCTCTGCACACTTTAAATACATCTCCAGAAGTGGCAGTGCAACCAGTTGTTTGGGCAGGCTAAAGCCCTTTGCAGAAAGGGTTTGAAAACCCTTTACACAAAGACAATTTTTCTAAGAAAACCTCTGTGAAGGGCTGTGTAAAACACTAAAGACGAACTTGACCACCTAGGTCCCTGCAGAATGCTGCCACCGCTGACACTTTGACACGAGTGGAAGCTGCTTAAATCAGACTACAGTTAGGACCTTTTGACTAATAGAAGGAGGAGGATGCAGCTTGGCAGGTAGGATGCAGAGAAGCCACTTGTAAGTAGAAAGGCAGTTCTGCAGCTTTGAGAGACAGCGTGTCCATGCGCACACACTATATTCAGGAGTTTTCACTCGTTCTTAACAAAGCTGCTTATTAGCCACAGAACACACTAACTTCAGACTTTGCTTGAACTCTACTGATCATGCTAGCATCTGTCTTCTTAGGTAAGGGATTAATTTGACTCAATTCCTCTCTGTGTCCTCTATTTTTAAATATTAATATGCATAGTGTTGCCTTTATGCTTTCTAAACACTCTCAACTGGAAAATAGCCCAGGTTTGAATGTTTGATTCTTATCTGTCTTGGGTGGGTTTCTTCTCTTGTAGGGTTGTCTCTGTACCTAGAGCTTTGTCATTTTATCAGCTACAAGACTGCTAGACCACCGAGGGAGAAGTGCCAGCACACATAGCTCCTCTTCCCCTGAAGTTGTCTTTCTAGCATCTGGCTTTTAACCGTTTTCTTAAGGGACAGAATAAAAGGTGTTGAAACACTGGCAACTCCACCCTAACAATGGGGAGGTTAAGGAGAGTAAGGCAGAGCTGGAATTGCGGACCAAAACCTTCTGTATCAACCATCCTCCTGTCTTCCAACATCTGAAGTACGATGTTCTCATGGCACCTACAGTTGCTGACGTCCTGGTCAGGCTCTGATGTGGTGAAGAGCAATGAACGATGTTTTATGACAGACTTCTGCAACTGCTGTAAACAGTGATTAACCTCGGTCACGTAGGGCCAAGCAGAGAAAATGAGAAATACCCGCTCTGTTGCTCACTAGAAAGCAGGGAAGTGTTTAAATGTGTAGGAAATGAAGCCTTTAGAGTTCATTTTCTGGGATGAACTCATGTAGTGTTTGGAGGACGCATGTGAATAGGGGACAAGAAGGGAAAACCCTAATATCAAGTGGACAGATGTGTTGAAACCTAAGACAGACAGCTTTTGTGGATGGATGTTATGGGAGAACATTCATAGGAAGGATGTCTGACCATCTCACAAAAGAAAGGGGTATGTATGCTGTGCTGTCTTCTCAATGTCTTGCGTTCAGCTGCTGAGTGCCCTCAACACAAGGCAGTGCAGGTGACATCCAGTGTATCAGCCACTGAAGGATGTCCTTGGGCAAACCACCCCGCTGCTGCTAACCAAATAGCTTTGGGTGCGGCACCTGTGACTCAGTGCCATCTGCGGAGCCTACAGGTTTGGTAGCATTTTCTGAACCTGCCCTGCAGCAAAAGCTTTCAGAGCGTCACAGCCTTTTAATTCAGAGCTGCAAACGGATCTGAGGTTGGATGAAACTTGGCCTAATCTTTGCGCTTGGCCTGGAAGGGCTGAAAGATTTGCAGTTTCTGGTGTAGCCTGTCTAATACTTGGGTTTGTGTGGAAAATAAACCAAGGGAGTTAGAGCTGGTTCAGGGCTGTACTGAGGGTTTTCCTGGCAGGCTGCAGAGCCTTGGTTGATGTTCAGGAAAATAGTGAAGCTAGATGTGAAATCACCTGAAGTGGCTAGCTTCTGCCCCTTGCACATAAATGGATCTAACAAGTCTGCCTGCCTGGGTAGGTGACTGTAATCTGTCCTTTGGTTCCTCTTCATGTCACAAATTTGGGACTGATGAGAAGGGTCAGGAGGTCAGCCTGTTATGAAGGCTACAGTTAAAAGACTTTAAGATTTCCAGAATAAATATTCCTATCAATAAATCCCATTTTTGGATTAAGTCATTATCAGTTCCTATTTACCTTGCTTGCCCCTCTGTTGATAATTCAGCTGGGGACCGGGGAGTGAAGTGAGGTGCCTGTGGGGGACACAGCATGCACACTAGCTTGAACAAGTCTAAGTGTCGGGTTGTGCATTTTGGTTATAACAACCCCAGGCAGAGCTACAGGCTGGGAATGGAGATCTTGGAGAGTACCCAGGTGGAAAGGGGCTTGGGGGGACTGGTGGACAGTAAACTTAGCATGGGGCAGCAGTGTGTCCAGTTCTGGGCCCTTCAGTTTAGGAAGGATGTCGAGGGGCTGGAACGAGTCCAGAGACGGGCAGCTGGAATGGTCAAGGGGCTGGNCATTAGGGAGAGGTTTTTCACTGACAGAGTGATCCAGTTTGGAACGGGCTGCCCACGGAGGTGGTCGGGTCACCGTCCCTGGAGGTGTTCAGGGTTAGGCTGGATGAAGTGCTGAGTGGCATGAGCTAGATGGCAGATGTTTAGGGTTACTGGGTTGGTTTTAGGTTGGACTGGATGATCTTTAGGTCTTTTCCAGCCTCATCAGTACTGTGAGACTGTAATATGCAACCCTGCTCCCATGGAAGCAGGACTGCTGCTACTTGAATACCTGTGGAAGTGATTATGCAGCTGCCTTCAACTCCATTGCTGCACACTGAAACCAAAGGAATGAGATAAGAAAGGCTTGGCATCCCCTTCCTTATAGCTCTGCGTGTCCTGGGGTTTTGTGAAGCGTTTCATGTTTCAGCTTCCCTGTTCTGCTCAGGGCTGTTATTGCTCTAGAGATGAGAAAAACTCCAGATACAATCAGGCGCTGGTGCCAAGAGTTTCAAATCTGTCTCTTCTGACTGCTTCTTAAAAATTATTTTTAAGGCTCTCACAGCCTTTAGTCCTGTCTTTAGTAAAGGATTAACAGTGGGAAAGGAATGTATGTCCAGGTGGGGCAGACCTGTCTGTTCCATGTAGTTGTAAGTCCTTTCTAAAGGCATTTCCCTGTTGCGCCTGCTCAGCCCAGTTCTTTGTCAGCTTCCTTGAGCACCAGGCTGAAACATATTCCTAAATGACAAGAGTCTGTGCCCCTTGATCCCCAAACTCCACAAGTCATTCCTAGATATCAATTTAACTTGGAATTAGACCATGAATCAGTCAGCTGGGATGATCTTGCAGCAATACAGATACTGGATTCTGCTGCTGGCGCTTCTTTGGAGTCCTTGTAGTTGCCCATAGAGGTTATTGTGGTAATTTTAGGAGAAAAATTCATTTGCATCACACAGTGAAAATATTTTTAAACAAGATCAAGTGAAATCAGGGAGCTTTATGGTTTTGGTTGTAAAATCCAGTGTAGAGCACTGGCTGAATCACACTGAATCACACATTGGAGTACTGAACATCATGCTGGCAGGCACCTGTGCGCGTTACTGTCTGCTGCTGTGCCAGAAGATAACAGTTTAGGAAGGGATTTTTGCCCTCGTACACAAACAGACTGTAGAATCCTGTTCACCACATGCTTCTAAACAACCAGGGATTTCCTGAGCACTCTGCAGGTACCCGCATTTCTCTTACGTATGACTGATGTTTGAGTTTGGGAAGGTGGTAAAGGTTCACGCAGCCTGCCTTTACGTCAGTTCTTGTTGGTCATAAATGTTATCGTAAGTCCCTGAGTAAATGAAAGTAATGATTAGCTCTGTGACCTCTAACAGATGAACGTAGATGTGCAACCCCTGCGCTCTTGACGAAACAAAGGTAAAAAAATCAACCACCAGAAAGCTTTGAAAAGCTGTGCTTGAGGTGCAGAGCCTGGACAATGGGTTAGTAAAAGCCTGATACCTTTCCCCTTATGGTTTTTGTAAGCTTGGTGGAGAGGAATAAGAAGATGCAGAGGATCTATGTTATATACCGGGAGGTCCGGCTCTCATCCTCTTTCTCTTTCCTTGACAATGATCCTGAGCATTTAATGTGGCACCGCGATGAATGTGAAAGGGCTCTAAGTAGCTGAGGAGGGACAAGGTTAGCAGGTAAAGGCAAATGAACAGCAGCTAAGACCTTTGTTTTAGCCTTCCATGCTACTCTTTAAAATCTCTCTGAAGGATTTCAGAACAGAAAACAGAAATCCTGGAGGATTTCTTTGTAAATTCCTCAGTGAAAAGCCCCAGTAACTTCTTGTTGAACTCCTTTCTGTGGAAGGCAGAGATGACGTGCGGAAACAAACCCCCCAACTCGGGAAGAATTAGAAGCGGGTGTGTTTATCGCAGCGCTGGGCAGTAAAGGGGATCGATCGCCCCACCTAATGTGTGCACCAGAGAGTGAGTGCCTTGTGGTTACACTGGATTCTCTCAGATGTAAACAGCCATAATCATACATACATATTGAGTTGCCGAGATACAGGTTGAGTTGATAAAGTCAGGTCTAGGAACTCATTGATGTAGATGTCCTTCTTGCACTTGCACAGTAACACCGGGTGGTCGTGGGCCGGGGTCCCTGGCAGGAAGGCAGCAGTCTTCTTCAGTAATTCTGGCAAGAAGATCGGGTTGTTGTGAACCAGTCACCACGGAATTGGCTGAAGCCTGTTTCTTACATCACAGTGAAGTTCCTGTTTCCCTGTTTTTCAAAATGTCTCGTGGCTTTGATATTACCGACTGTCTGATTTCCACACGATAATAGCATTCCTTTACCTTAACTACTAACTAACTAAAACTGAGGCTAACGCTATCTACTACATTATGTAAACGCTCTATTTCAATCCCCTGCACCAGAGAAAGGCCGCTGCAGCTGTCCTTCCTAGTGCTCAGTGACTTCCCCAAGAACGTTGTCACTCACTGTGATCCTGCGGTAGAGACAAGTCCAAAAGGAAATAGATGAACCTCAGACATTGTCTTCCAGACCTGGCAAAACAAGTTAGACAGAAGAACCCGAGAGCAGCACTGTGGGAAAGGAAGAGCAGCGCTGGGGTACAGAAATGCTGCAGTGTAGGCATAGCAGTGTTGCCCGTTCTCTGATAAAGACTAAGCTTTGCAAAAGAAGCCTGACTTGTCTTCACATGTTTGTCAGGCTATGGAGAGGAGAATCCCGAGGTGTTTCAGGGATGATTTTTTTCCCATATAGAATTTCAGGGAATAATCTCTTCCTAAGTTTCTTCTTTCGTTTGTGTTATGATCCTGTCAAGTCAGCAACGACAGGATGAGTTTGAACAAGTCTAAGTGTCGGGTTGTGCATTTTGGTTATAACAACCCCAGGCAGAACTCTAGGCTGGGAATGGAGATCTTGGAGAGTACCAGGTACAAAGAGACTTGGGGGGACTGGTGGACAGCAAACCTAGCATGAGTCAGCAATGTGCCCAGGCGGCCAAGAGGGCTAATGGCATCCTGGCCTGTATCAGGAATGGTGTGGCCAGCAGGGAGAGGGAGGTTCTCCTCCCCCTGTATTTGACACTGGTTAGACCGCTCCTGGAGTATGGTGTTCAGTTCTGGGCCCCTCAGTTTAGGAAGGATGGCGAGGGGCTGGAACGAGTCCAGAGAAGGGCAACTGGAATGGTCAAGAGGCTGGAAGGTCAGCCCTGTGAGGAGAGGCTGTCAGTCTTAAGCTCCATCAGAGGAGGTTTAGACTTGACCTTAGGAGAAGGTTTTTCACTGACAGAGTGATCCAGTTTTGGAACGGGCTGCCCACGGAAGTGGTCGGGTCACCATCTCTGGAAGTATTCAGGGTTAGGCTGGATGAAGTGCTGAGTGGCATGAGCTAGATGGCAGGTGTTAGGGTTACTGGGTTGGTTTTAGGTTGGACTGGATGATCTTTAAGGTCTTTTCCAGCCTCATCAGTACTGTGAGACTGTGACTTTCATAGTGAGAAAAACAAGCTTGAAACAAGTGTCTTCAGCTCGTAAAGTTTTCAGCTCTTGCCATGGAAGTTCTTGGTGGCTTTGGAAAGACAAAATAAATCATCTTTATTAGCAGGGCAGGTTGAATATGTTTACAACTTAACTTGCATCATTATATAAGCTTGTCTGGGGCTGTCAGTTTTGTGGCTGCAAGGCTACATCATCTAGTCCTGCAGGATGAGCAGACAGTCCAGCCAGTGTCAGAATTTAACATTACACGAAGGGTTGTATTTCAGACCGGACCCAGGAGCCTCCTGTGGGCTGCCAGTCACCATAAACCACGCTCTGTGGAGAAAGCATTATTTCTTGTTGGAAATAACTTACTAGTGTTGTGTCAGGTGAAAGCAGAGAAGGACTGGCCATCATTGAAAAGCTGCCTTTGTTGTGCAGGTGGGTTTGGGTTGTGCTCTCCTTCACTCCCTTCACACACCGATTGCAAAGCATCAGCCTTGTAATCATTTGAGAGGTACCCACCCTGAGTTTTAACGTTCTGCGGGAGAATTGGATCCTCCCCGAGTTTGGATATTGTGAACTGAGGAGCCTGTAGATTAGAAGCCTGCAAGTTCCTGTAGGAGGTCAAGACCCTGACATCTGTGCAGTGACAGCAGCTCCAACGCTGAATGGATGTGTGTGCTGGGAATCAGCTTGCATTTCATTTTACCCTGTGTTGTCCCTGTCTGCCGTTGTAACTGCAGAGCTCAGCACCTCCTGCTTTTGATACTTGTACGTGATTCATTGAAGCTGCTCTGTTCAGGAGGCTGTGTTTAGTTTTCTTGGTCTTTTTCCCCCCTCTCTTCCAACAGCTTCTCCAAGTCTAATGGCATGCGTTTGGTCGTGGTGTAAAGGACTCATGCATAGGAAGTCAGAGGAGAATCTGCTGGCAGTGAGGTTGTGCTTAATTGAAAGGACAATGCTAATAGTTCCGAGTTTCATGAAACCTTCTCATGAACCCTTCACCTCGTGCTGAAGGAACACTTCGCTGTTGCACTGGTGGAAAGTGAGTCACGTGAAAATTGTAACGGGCTTCAGAGTTTCTAGTTTTTATTGTCTCTTGTCACTGCAGTTTGTTTGTGGCGTCATTGAGGGGTAGGGTGTCTTGCTGAAGTTGTTATTGGCTTTTGCAGATTTTCCTAAAGAGGATCAGGATGAGCCTGGCTTCTTACGACAAGCTGTTCTGCAGCTCTGTTTCTGGAGTCTTCTGTTTTCCATGTATTCCAGGGAATATATTTATTTGTTTTGGACAGATACTGGGTCTTTGGATCTTGGAATGTCTGTCTTTCTTCTTTTTTTCCCTGACTCTTGAGCAGATTTCCATCTGAGAAACGGTAACTAAGGGTATTTGATCATATAGCGGGGAGTCTGGCTGCTTCAGGAGAAAGCACAGCAATAGAATGGGAGTCTCTTGTGTTCAGCCTGGAGAAGACGATACTCTGTGGAGATCTTAGAGCGGCCTTCCAGTCCCTGAAGGGGCTACAGGAAACCTGGGGAGGGGCTGTTTCCAAGGGCTTGGAGTGGTAGGAGCAGGAGGAATGGTTTCCAGCTGGAAGAGGGGAGGTTGAGACTGGAAGTCAGGAGGAAGTTCTTCACAAGGAGGGTGCTGAGACACTGGACCAGGTTGCCCAGGGAGGCTGTGGCTGCCCTTTTCTCCCTGGAAGCGTTCAAGGCCAGATTGGCTGGGGCTTTGAGCACCCTGGTCTAAAGGGGGGTGGCTCTGTTCATGGCAGGGGGGTTGGAACTGGATGATCTTTCAGGTCCCTTCCAACCTGAACCATTCTAGGAGTCTATGAATCAACTATTAGTAACTAACAGAACCTAGGGTGTTACTGTAAAAGTGCTCGAAGATGAAGTGACGAAGTGGAGGCTACAAGTAGCAGTTAGGTTAAGAATCTGTTTGGATTAAGGTTTTGAGGATAGGCACACAAGTGTGATCCTTGGGTTTGATCAGGGGTAGCCTCTGGTGGTGGGTTGAATGTCAAACCACAAACAGACTGCATTAAGGGGGAGGAAGGGAACCCTGACATGTAAATTGCATATACAAAAGCTGAGAAGGTGAGCTGATGGGATGGCTGATGATTAGCCAAATACAGCTGTGGTACCCACTTGTGCCCACCAGCACCATGACCTTCTGTAGTTTCATTTTCTCCTGCAATGCTTTATTGTTTGTCCTCCTGTTTGAGAATGAAGCCTAAGGATGAGTCTTGCAGACATTTTTCAACATGTTGGGAGGGACTACTTTTACTCGACAGGAAAGGTATGAATTGATTTGTTTTTAACCACAGAATGCTAGGCAGATACTCACACTCTGCCCAGCAGAATGGGCACCAAGCCAAAAATATGTGGGGTTTTCCTTTGTTATGAAAATATTTTTACAGCTCTTACAAAGATTGAGAGTTCTAGCTTCCAAGATAGCACCCCTGTCGTTAATCCCATCTGTACTCCGTGGGATATCTCTAGTGACATACCACCGAATCTGAGGTAAAAATAGGCTGTGTTCTTGAGTGATGGTAAGGAATGAGAAGACTCCTGTTGTGGTTGAAGTTATCACATCGTCACATTCATTTATATGCTGCTCATGCTGACCTGTGTCAACTAGCAGAGAGCTGAGAGAGGGTACAAACAGACTGGGGGAGAACGTTTCTTTCTGCTGTACAGAATCAAAGCTTGACTCTTCCAGACAGATGCACTGTGAAGTGACTGTTGAAGGGTTTGTAGTTAGGATTTCTAGACTGCCTTCTAGGATTTTTATTCACTAATGTGAATAAAATTTTTGATTAAAATCATTATTGGAGTGTGGGGTTGTCAGCAGCTGTTGAGAGCTGCTGCTTCAGAGCACGGTGGGATTACTTCATGACGGTTGATGGGGTTGGTATTGGAAAGCATGTCATTTCTCCTGTCCCTTTCTGTGAGAGATGTGTTGAAGTTACTGATCTGCCTTTGAACATCCACTGATCACAAGTTGGCTTTTACAAATGATTCCTGGGTTTTCTCTGTGTGTCTTGATTTCCACACCCTCTACCCGCTCTGCTTCCCGCACCCCTCTGCCTCATTAAGCACTTATTTCAACTAACTGTTTTGCAATATAGGTGTGAAATGCTGTCCTATCTTCAACATCTTTCACTGCCAGGCTCTTTGCTGTCATTCTCAGCTTTGCTTTCAAACCTGCCCTTGACTTCCTTCCCACTCCCTGCTAAAAAATCCAAGCAGCCCTGCTGCGGGGTCAGGCACACCACGCATTAAATGCACCCAGAAGGAGCCATGGCTTCCCCAGCGCCGCGGTCGAGCGGGTGTGATTTAAAGCAGAATCACGCACGAAAAGGTGACGCCTTTGCTCCACAGAGGCTGTTTATACAAAGTGGAGAAAACCTGGGTGGAGAGTGTGAGCCAGAGCTGCTGCACAGCCGCCAGCGGCCATTTCCCTTGGGAAGTGGGATGCGATGGTTCACATGGGATTAAACCTGCTGACTGCTAGGAACGCCAGGCCGTTACCTGCTCATGCATGTTTCCCTTTCGTTTTCCTGGGATAGGCTTCCTAGTCAAGATGTTACATAAGGCAATTCCTGATTTCTTCTCTGCATCAGGTACCAGGAACATTGCAGGCGGTTACTGCTGGTTAGATTGGAGCGGACGATGAAGCATTTTGTGTGTGTGGTGGCAGCTGTGGAGCTTTGCTACAGCAAATCCTTTTGTTGAATCCATTTCCCAACCTGAGACTGAAGTGCCTGTGTGTGTAGTAAGCCAGTCCGTGACAGAAGATGCTGGCTCAAAGCAGACATGATGAGGTGTTGGCGATGCAAAGCTGGCAGGGGTACAAGGATTTGTCTGGGTTCCCAGTGGAAGAACTGGAATGGTCCGGCAGAGTGGCCACCCTGCTGGCGGGAGTTGCTGGACTGTTCGGTGCCTCCATCTGGCACCTCTCATCCCACAAGTGGAATAGAACCAAGAGGATGGGAGGAGCAATGGTGAAAGTGCTGCTGCTTCTGCAGGGCAGTGTCTTGTCTCCCAAAGCATGAAAGATCTTGCTGACACCGGTTGGTAATGGTGCTTTTGCCCTTACTTTATGCCTGTGGTCTGTCGTGTTTACAGTGACTCTATCTATGCGCTTCTGTAGGACCCGCAGGATGCCGTGTGGTTGTTCCAGCCTCAGTGGTTACATCAAATGATGCAAACCACTTTACGGTAGATAACGCTCACGGTAGGAGCAGTCAGCAGCTCTTGTTTTGAACTGCATGTCCTGTAAAATAATCCGCTTCTTTCTTCCTTTCTGTTTTTCACACCAAAACGTGCCCTGCTGGGGAACAGGCATCGGAAGAAGTGTCAAAATCTCTGCAAGCAATGAAGGAGATTCTGTGTGGGACCACGGACAAGGAGCCACCCACAGAAATCGTGGCTCAGCTGGCCCAGGAGCTCTATAACAGTGGCCTTCTAGTGACGCTTATTGCCAACCTGCAGCTCATAGATTTTGAGGTACGTCAAGCATCTATGAACCTTGTTGTCTCCTTGGTCTCGGGGACCAGAGCTGTATTTTTCTGAAATCTAATGAAATTCACTGCATTCAGAACTTTTTTGCGTGCTGAAGCTGCTGCTCTAGGTTGGGTGGTGAGTTGACCCCTGACCCACAGAATTGCAGTCAGTAGAGCATACTGGAGCACATACGGAGGAGGCCACCAAAATGATCAGAGGAATGAAGCATCTCTCCTATGAGGACAGGCTGGGAGAGTTGGGGCTCTTCAGCCTGGAGAAGAGAAGGCTCTGTGGGGACCTTCTTTTGACCTTCCAGTACCTGAGGGGGCTACACAAAGGCAGGGGAAGGTCTACTCCAAAGGGTTTGTATGGATAGGACAGGGAGCACTGGGCTGGAGATCAGAACAAAGCTCTTCAATGTGAG
>VZRI01003210.1:0-14054 GCA_013397515.1 Upupa epops
ACACAAGGAAGGCTCTAGGTCTTCTATAATCAATTTCAGACCTTCCTTTCTTTAGCAAGTCCTGCCCCTCAGTATGATCTATTTTGGCTCTTGGCAGTAAGTCCTGAGACACACCAATGTCAGCCTCTCAGGAGGAAAGGAAGCAGCTTCTCTATGTGTGGATTATTAATATCCACAATTGTGTTTGTGTGAAATGCATGAAAGCAAGTTGTATGAGGCTTTGAGCGTATAAAATATCACATTGTAACCCCTTATACGTGACTTATCAGAGGCTATCAAACCTCCCCCTTACAAAAGTGCTTTATTTTAGCACTGATGGAAAGCTGAACTTCAGACTTCAGAATGGGACCATGTAGAAAATCTGTCCTAGGTTAGGAAAAATAAGTTTTGGTCCCTTGGTCTAGCTACCAAAGTGCGGGAACAGAGAGAAAGAGCAGATAGCAGGGGAAGTTAGCATGAGTGAGCATGGTGATGGTTTCCCATGGACAGGATCAAGGCAAACCAGACTGGGTGAAGACCCATCTGACCCATTAGGAGGTACCTCCCACAGTTATGGCTATAAAGATTAGAAAGGCTCTGCCTCCACACAGGGAGAGGGCAGGGACAATTGGACTGTGTGGATTCGATGGCCTGGAACACCAGAACCACAATAACACAAGTCTTTGGTTGACATTGGTGCTCAATGTACACTAATACCATCAGGATATGTGGGGCTTGAATCTATTTCCATTTCTGGGGTGACCAGAAGCTCTCCAGAGTTCGTAGTGTTGTAAGCTAAAGTGAGCTTGACTGGGGAAGTCTGGCAGAAACACTCCATTGTTACTGACCCTGATGGCCCTTGTATCCTGGGCATTGATCACCTTAAGAATGGATACTACAAACACTCAAAAGGCCATCAGTGGGGCTTTGAAATTGCCACGGTGGAGGCAGAGAGGACTAAACAATTGATCACTCTGCCTGGACTGTCAGAAAATCCTTCTGTTGTAGAATGTTTGAAAGTAGAGGAACAGAAAGTACCCATTGCTACTTCAACAATACATCATTGGCAGTACGTAACAAACTGAGATCCCATGACCCCCATTTGAAAGATGTTCTGACATATGGACAGCCTAAGGCATACAAAGATATCACAGTATCACACTATCACAGTAATGATAGGCTGGAAAAGACCTTAAAGGTCATCCAGTTCAACCTACAACCAACCAAGTAAACCTAACATCTGACATCTAGATCATGCCACTCAGCACTTCAACCAGCCTAACCTTGAACACCTCCAGAGACNAATGAGGCTTAAGGAGTAAGCAGAGCTGATTGAATAGATAAGATAAAATGCTAATGTAACCCATTGTATCGACTACCTGTGTTAACTGAATTGTATAACTTCCAGATACGGTAAATACAAAATTATTAGTAGAAGGCATTTGTTGAATAATATTGTATAGTATATACACCCAGGTATTTTGTAGAATAAATGGCTTCTGATTCACCCTGATCAGTCATCCCCGCCTCGTCAATTCTGACAGTAGCCCTTGCCCCATTCAGATCAGGGCCAGAACTGAAGAATGTACTATATGCTGCAGCTGGTGACAATGGTCCTTCTTGGATCCTCTGGCAGAAAGTTCCTGGAGCAACTTGAGGTTGACCACTAGGATTCTGGAGACGAAGCTACAGAGAATGTGAAGCTAACTACAACCAGAGAAAGAGATCCTAGCAGCCTGTGAAGGAGTTCAAACTGCCTCAGATATGATTGCCACAGAAGCAAAGCTGCTCCTGACTACCCATGCTGGGGTGGACGTTCAAAGAGAAGGTTCCATCCATGCATCATGCCACCTGGAGCAAATGGACTGCCTTGATTACACAGTGCACCTGTATTGGAAACCCAGACCTCCCTAGGATTTTGGAAGTGATCACCAATTGGCCTGAAGGTGAGAGTTTTAGTCTAGCAGATGAAGAAGAAGAGCAAGTGACACATGCAGAGGAAGCACTTCAGCACTATCAGCTGCCAGATGAAAAGCAGTATGATTTTTTCACTGATGGTTTCTGTTGCATTGTAGGGATGAAATGAAAGTGGAAAGCAGCATTATAGAACCCCACACAATGAGTATCAGAAGCCACTGAAGGAGAAGCTGGGTTGAGTCAAGTGGCAGAGCTGTCCAATGGCTCTTGGACATTGCTGAAGAAGAAAAGTGGGCAAAGCTCTACCTCTACACTGACTCATGGATGGTGTCTGATGCTCTGTGAGGATGGATAGAGAGATTAAAAAAGTATGTGTAACTGCTTGTTTCCTGCAGAACTGGGATGTTAATTGGACCTCACCCAACTCAGTTGCCCATTGTCTCCCATCTGGAAAGTAAACTGATAAAATTTATTCTGGACTGCAGTGCTCACCTAAATGAATATGAACCATTGGCTTCATTTTCTGATATTTCTTTCTAAAATACTATTGTATACAAAATATGAGACCAACTACTGGCATTTAATTTCAGCTAACCTGTGCCTCCAAAAAGGTTTGATCACAAAAAGCGTTCCTCTGTAGAACGCAAAACAAATAGTAAGGATAACATTATGGGTGGTTTTCTAGTACAAGGAGATGTGCACATCTAACACTTATGTCTCACAATTGTGTATACAAATGTATACAAAACCAATATTGAGCTCCTTCCATGATGATCAGGCCACTGCTGATGCTGCAGGTAATAAGAAAGTCCCGGACTGGACTCAGTGCAACATGGGAATTAGATTTGGTTACTGGATTCAGAAACACACAGGTTGATATTGCAGGCAGAACAGAGTCCTTCACTAAATGTTTGCCATAGAAGAATATGATTACCCTTTTAATCCTTCAACTTGAACATATGTATGACTGTCACATCTCAATTAAGCAGAGAAGGGTGTAAGTCGGGTTTGTGAACTTGCTTGGGACGAATTTGGGAGATTTACACCATAGGTTTGCACAGCAATCATGTTTACTACAGGTTCCTGATAACAAACTCAGTACAGAAATCACTAGAGTTACTCAATATCAAACACAGACAGTACAGAAATCACTGAAATTACTAGATGCCTCACTCAAAGAGTAGAGGAGAGGGGAAGGAGAAGACAGAAAACAGACAAGAGGTTAGATCACAACTCTAGGCTGTAGCAGTGTCTGGCAGAGTTTGACTTCCTCCTCACACTTTCGCTCTGCAGATCTCTAGAAAACTCCTCAGTTTCTCTGCCTGTATTCTCAGTCAGTTTCTTGCCTTCATGAATGGGGGAGCAGAGAGGGGGGTGATAGGTGAATAGTCTCCCTATTCCCTTCTTCATCTCTTCAGATTTTTCTTGTTTCTGATAGTCCTTTTGTCAGTGTCTCAGCATGGTTGCAGGCTGGGGTACAGAAGTGGGTACCAATGATCACCATGAACTGTTTGAATCCTTCTTTTTGTATCTGCTGTCAACGGGTGTTTTCTTCGCACCCATTGGTAAAGGGGGCTTTGTTCTCAGGGCCTTAAACAAAACAGTGGCCAGTAAGTCCTTGACAATGACAAATCACTGTGTTCTCCCTGCCTAAGCATAGTTTTGCAGCTAGAACAAGCTAGAACAGGATGATTACCAAGGTAGTCCAACATACTTACTCAGAGTCTGAGTCTTTTTTAGTAGTTACGCAGTTCGGAAAAGTATCAGCAGTGTCAGTGTGCATTTTGTAGTGGAATTCTATCTGAGATATCACTGATTAATTCTTTTGGGAGTGGGAGGTTTACATTAGTAATTTCTGTAAGATATTGAAGAGTACTATGCTTCATTGATTAATCAATTGATCTGTTCCTAGACCAGTGCTCAGATTGTTTGTAAACATTGTGTTTTCCATTACTTTGTTCTGATCACTCAAGTTCCCTGGACTGATTACTATACTCAGGAAGTTGGATTCAAACCTCCTTGAACCTGCCCACTGGTGCAAGAGATCTCAATAATTTCTAGTAAAGTACTTCAAACTGCAAATACGGTATAAAACATGAGGGCATTGGTTTTGTTTTTCAGATACAGTGCTTTTAACCATGAAAGTTAGAAAAGACTCCACTAATGTCAGAGTTTAGCAGCTTTAGAGTCTTTGCACAGGGAGCAGGTTTCATGATATATTCAGACTTTCTAGACCCAGGCCTTCTGTGTTGCACAAAATATATGATCTTTACAGCCTTTTAAAACTATTATTCACTGCAAACACACAGAATCTTGGAATGATTGAGTGGTTGAGGCAGGTAGGGACTTCTGGAGACCATCTGGTCAAATATCTCTGCTCGAGTAGGACCACCTAGAACTTGGTACCCAGGACCATTCTCAGGATGCTTTTGAGTCTGCAAGGAAGGAGACTCTATAAGCAATACTTTATTTATTTTTTTAACAGTTATCCCACATATAAATGCAGAAATGGCATTAGAATTGCATTTCTGCTTGCCAAATATGAGTTTCATTAAACCAGCTGTATTAAACAGTTACCTTGGCCATACCTTGTAAATGTGAAATAAATCCAAAAGGCTGCGGTTAGGATTCCCAAATCCAACATTCCAACTTGTAGGAAGCATAGCTAAAAACCCTGGATATTTACAGAACTAGCAGCATTTTTCACTACTATTCAAAGAATCTCTTTGGTTGGGAGAGACCTTTAAGATCATGAAGCCCAATAATTAAGCCAGCACTGCCAGGTTAGTTACTACTAAATCATGTCATAAGCATCACACCAATATCTCTTTTAAATACCTACAAGACTGATGACTCTATCACTGCCCTGGGCAGCATATTCCAATGTATAAGGCCCTATTAGTGAATAATTTCTTTCTAAAATCAAACCTAAACTTCTGCTGGTGCAATACACAGCTATTTCTTGTAGTCCCATTGCTTGAGAAAAGAGACTGACTTTCTCCTTGCTCCTGTCTCCTTTCAGGTAGTTATAGGGATCAATAAGGTCTCCTCTGAGCCACCTTTTCTCAAGGCTAAATATTCCCAGTTCCCTTAGCCACTCCTCATAGGACCTGTGCTCCAGACTCTTCATTGGTCTTGTTGACTTTCTTTGGTCATGCTCCAGAGTATTGATGTCTTTCTTAATGTGAGTGGCCCAGAAATTAATACAATATTTCAATTGTGGCCTCATCAGTGCTAAATAGTAGAATTCATCTCACTTCTCAAATTTCACTCACTGACAAACTAATAGATTTAAATGAAAAACCTGAATGCAGTTAGAGTCACTGCTTTGCTCAAGGAAACAGTCTCTGGAAGACAAATAGGTGACAAGCTCAGCAGTGAGATTTTGAACTTGTTGGGGAAAAAATATCTCTGTGGGATCAAGTTGTTGGAGAATCTTCTTGTACTGAAGATCCATGGTGTTGCAAGCTGCAGTGCTGTATAGAGAGGATTATTGGTGGCTTACATCACAGCTTAAGCCATAGAGTGTTTAAAAGGCAATTTTCACAAAATTTCTATTTTTTTAAAGTGCATTTTTCAGTTAAGCCACACGATGGCAGGAAAGCAAAATAAATATTTCTTGCTATGCTGGCTGAAATTTGAAGTGCCATCTGACTCAAGATGCAATAGTGAAAGGGCAAATTTTCCTTATTAAAGTATTACTGAAGCCTAATAAATCGTTTACTCCTCTAACTAAAATGATCTAACTGTGACTTACACTAAATAGTAGTAGTGTATTTCTTTCGTATCTGCCATCTGTTGGCCAAGACATACACTGTCTATTCTTTTACTACAAAGTAAAAAAAATTTGCCCACGTTATTTCTTTTTCAGATCTTGCTGGAATATGGTGTGTAACAAAATGAAATGCAGAAAAAAGGCTCTGTATCTGGAAGAAGAACCATGACATTCCTGAATCATGATTAATCCTTTATTTATTTATTATTAATATGGCCTGTAACTCTGATTGTGCAAAAAATCCACATACACATTTTCTCAAAACTGATTGCAAAACCAGTTAGGAGATGCAAGTGCTGAATTTATTCTTGATCTGAAGCACAAAAGGTAGAGGTGATTTAAAATTACATTTGTATTTTATCTGTCTGTGGCACAGAATCACAGAAATTGCTGAAACTGGAGAAGACATCTAAGGTCATTAAGTCCAAAAATTAGCTCACCATTGACAAGCCCTCAACTACATTATATCCTTCAGCACCATGTCTCCATAGCTTTTAAATACCTCCAGGGATGAGAACTCCACCATCTTCCCAGACAACGAGTTCCAGAGCCTGATTACCCTTCCAGTAAAGATATTTTACTAATGTCTAATTTAAACTTCTCTTGGTACAACTTAACATCATTCCTCTTGTTCTATCTCTTGTTACTTGATTGAATAGATTGACCCCTACCTTGCTACAACCTCCTTTCAGGTAGTTGTAGACAGCAATATGGTCTCACTTCAGCCTCCTTATTTCTAGACTAAACAATCCAACTTGTCTCAGCCACTCCTAGTAAGACATACTCTCCAGACCTTTCATCAACTGTGTTGCTCTCTGTCTCCTTTTTTTTTGACACATTTGTCTTATTGAGGTACTGGATCCTCAGATGTATCCATATTATGAAGCTCAATAGAGGTTTCTGTACCTAATAAATGTATTGCCCTTGCCCTGTGCAGACACCTCAGATATCTTTCCTAAGCGAACCAGGAAGATCCTCACAAAATGATTGATTGATTGATTTGATGTCAGATATGTTTAGAGACTTGCATCTGGGCAAGAACAACCCCAGGTACCAGTATAGGTTGGGGTCTGACCTGTTGGAGAGCAGTGTAGGAGAAAGGGACCTGGGAGTCCTAGTGGACAGCAAGATGACTATGTGCTCTTGTGGCCAAGAGGGCCAACAGCATCCTGGGGGGGATCAGAAGGGGGTAGTTAGCAGTTTGAGGGAGGTTCTTCTCCCCCTCTACTCTGCACTGGTGAGGCTGCATCTGGAATATTGTGTCCAGTTCTGGGCCCCTCAGTTCATGAAGGACACAGAGCTGCTGGAGGGTGTCCAGCATAGTGCAACAAAGATGATGAAGGAAGTAGAACACCTTCCTTATGAGGAAAGGCTGAGCGAGCTGGGTCTCTTTAGCTTGGAGAAGAGGAGACTGAGGGGTGACCTCATTAATGTATACAAAGATGTGAGGGGTGGGTGCCGGGAGGTTGGAGCCAGGCTCTTCTCAGGGTCATCTAGTGATAGGACAAGGGGCAATGGGTACAAGCTGGAACATAGGAGGTTCCATATAAATATCAGAAGGAAATTCTTCACAGTGACAGTAATGGAATGTTGGAGCAGGGTGACCAGAGGGGTTGTGGAGTCTCTTTCTCTGGAGAAGTTCAAGACCCACTGGATCTGTTCCTGTGTGACTTGGTCTAGGTGATCCTGCTGTGGCAGGGGAATTGTACAGGATGGTCTTTCGAGGTCCTTTCCGACCCCTAATTATTCTATGATTCTATGATTCCATGACTTTTAGGAAATAATTTACTTGCCGGATGCTGGGGATTAAAACATTTTACTTGTAAAGTTTTGGGATGAATTGTGTAATCAATAAAAATTAGGGTGAATTGAAATTTTGTTTTGCTTTGACTAGCATGAGTGACTTGCTTACCTAGATTTACTGAAATCTAGATTTACTGAGTTAGCTACATTTACTCAGGCCACCAGGTAGCCCAATGCATCAGCCAAAGCTATATGCCTGAGATAAGAAAAGTCTGAGACGGAGAAAGATCCAATAAAGAACACCTCCCTTATGAGGAAAGGCTGAGGGAGCTGGATCTCTTTAGCTTGGAGAAGAGGAGGCTGAGGAGTGACCTCATTCATGTCTATAAAGATGTGAGAGGTGGGTGTCAGGAGCCAGGTTGTGGCTTTTGTGTGACTTGGTCTAGATGATCCTGCTGTTGTGGGGGGATTAGTCTAGATGATGTTTCGAGGTCCCTTCTCATCCCTAATGATTCTAAGATTCTATGAATAAAAAAGCAAAAAGATCCCAGACCCACATACTACTATTGGACCAAACTATCACATGAATGTGAGGGGAAGCTAGTTTGTATGAGTATACTTTTCTAGTGATTTGTTTGAAGTCCTACAACAGAAGCACCCAGCTCAAACTGCTGTTTTTCTGTGTTATCTGGTAAATTACCTTCATATGATTTGATATCTGAGACTCTACCACAGGAAACCTAGGGTGAAGAAATTTCTTTAATACAGGAAGAAGAGTGTCTTTATCTGAGGATGAGATCCTGAAAGCTTGCTTCAACAGGAAAGAAAAACAAAACTCGAAAGCTTATCTAGTGGCAAGCTTATCTGCTAAGATATGGGAGGAAATATATGAGGAAAGCTCTATTCGAACTACAACCTTGTATATCCAAAACAAAGTTAGAGTTCAAGGAAACTGTGTAAGAGAAGTAGAAAGTTATCTGATTATTTGAGAACAGTTCAGCTGATATAATGATGCAATTTTGTAAAGCAGCATCAAAGCCTTCATAATGGATGTTGGAGAGGGTCTGCATTTTGAGCCTAGTAGAGACAAAACTTTAAGTGGTTTTAAGGAGTTTTAATATATTTGGTGGATGTTGTGATACATGGTTTTATGTAGTGCTCTGGGAAAAGTCTTAAATTGTGTATAAAGAGCATTATTCTTCACAACACAACATTTTAAAATGCAAGATGAGTTACAAGTTCAGAGTAGTCTCTTCTTTCCCTAAGAGGTTAGGGACAACTAGATGAACTGTGTATTTAACAGATTTTTCCATAGATACTTGCTATACTTCTTTGGTAGGATAATGTCAGATAGATTGTCTAGGGAGAAACAGTTTGCATTACTTTATTTCACATCTAATTCTGCTTATGCTGTGTATGCTGTAGATGTGACATGTAGATACATATGGCTGAGGTCCATGGTCCCACAGGTCCATGGGACCAGATGGGATTCACCCCAGCATGATGAGAGAGGTGGCAGATGACATTGTTAAACCTCTCTCCATAATTTATCAGAAGTTGTGGATCACAGGTGAAGTCCCGGATGATTGGAAGTTGGCAAATGTGACCCCCATACACAAGAAGGGACGGAAGGATGATCCAGGTAACTATAGACCTGTTAGCCTCACCTTAGTTCCGGGCAAAGTTATGGAAAGGATAGTGCTGAGTGCTATCATGCAACAACTGTGTGACAACCAAGAAATCAAGCCCAGTCAACATGGGTTTAGGTGGGATAGGTCTTGCCGGACTAATCACATCTCCTTTTATGATCAAGTAACTTGACTGGTTCATGAGAAGAAGGCTGAGGATGTAGTGTACCTGGATTTCAGTAAAGCATTTGACATGGATCTCCCATGATATACTCCTGCTGAAGATGGCAGCAAGGGGCTTTGACAGGAATATTCCATGCTGGGTCAGGAACTGGTTAGAGTGACGAGCCCAGAGAGTGGTGGTTAATGGTGTTGCATCTAGTTGGCAACCCATTACTAGTGGTGTCCCCCAAGGGTCGGTGTTAGGTGCGGTCCTGTTCAACATCTTCATTGATGATATTGATGATTGGTTGAAATCCATCATGAGCAAATTTGCAGCTTGGAGCCCATGTTGATCTTTTGGAGGGTAGGAGGGCCCTGCAGAGGGACTTGGACAGACTGGAGAGATTGGCAGACTCCAATGGGATGAGTTTTAACAAGTCTAAGTGTCAGGTTCTGCATTTTGGTTCTAACAACCCCAGGCAGAACTAACTATAGGCTGGGAATGGAGTTCTTAGAGTACTTAGGTAGAAAGAGACTTGGGGGTGCTGGCGGACAGTAAACTTAGTATAAGTCAGCAATGTGCCCAAAGAGGGCTGTATCAGGAATGGTGTGGTCAGCAGGGAGAGGGAGGTTATCCTCCACCTGTATTCGGCTCTGGTTAGAGCGCACCTGGAGTATTGTGTTCAGTTCTGGGCCCCTCAGTTTAGGAAGGATGTCAAGGCGCTGGAATGAGTCCAGAGAAGAGCAACTAGAGTGGTAAAGGGGCTGGGAAGGTAAGCCGTATGAGGAGAGGCTTATGGAGCAGGGTCTGTTTAGCCTGGAAAAGAGGAGGCTCAGGGGTGACCTTATTGCTGTCTATAACTACCTAAAAGGTGGTTATGGTCAGGTGAGAGTTGGTCTTTTCTCCCTGGACAATGGAGACAGGACAAGGGGTCACAGTCTTAAGCTCCATAGTGGGAGGTTTTATACTTGACATTAGGAAAAGGTTTTTCACTGACAGAGTGATCCGATTTTGGAACCAGCTGCCCATGGAGGTGGTCGAATTGCTGTCTCTGGAGATATTTAAGCTTAGGCTGGATGAAGTGCTGAGTGGCATGATCTAGATGTTAGATGTTAGGTTTACTTGGTTGGTTGTAGGTTGGACTGGACGATCTTTAAGGTCTTTTCCAGCCTCATCATTGCTGTGATACTGTGATACTGAGAGAGCTGTGGCAGTGTGAAGGAAGTTGAGGGGAGACCTCATCGCTGTCTACAACTACCTGAAAGGAGGTTGTAAATACAAGGGTGCTGATCTCTTCTCACAAGTAACAAGTGATATGAGAAGTGGAAGTTGTGTTAGGGGAAGTTTATGTTTGACAATAGGAAAAAACTTCTTCATTGAAATGGTCATCAGGCATTGAAACAGGCTGCCCAGGGAGGCGGTTGAATGACCGTCTCTGGACATGATTAACAGTCATATATATATGGCACTTAGGGATGTAGTTTAGCAGTGGGCTAGGTACAGTTAAGTAAATTGTTAGATTCAATAATTTTAAGGCCTTTTCCAACAATTTAAGGATTCTATATATTCTGGTTTAATGCTCTTACCTTTGGCTGAGAGTCCTAATAATCTATGGCACAGTAGCTTTATATATCAGAATTTTAAAAGTTGACTACAAAATGTTCTGTAAATGTATCTTGAAAGCAATGATGTACAACATAATTATGTAGATTTTCGTTACCAGATACTTTGTCTTTTATATTTCAGGTAACACTGGATATTTTATATGCGCAATAATACCTGGCACCATTCTTGGATGGTATTAAATAGCTCAGTATAAAACTGTTCTAAATTGTCTGTGATTATAGCTGTGAAGTGATTGTTAAATAGAAGAGTCAGAATTCTTACATTTTTAGTTCATATGAGTTGCAGCAAAATTCAATGATCCAAACCAAACTATCAATAAATACATATATCCCAACAATCAACACCAAAAGTATATCTTGTTAAAATGTATGACTTGGAACTAAGTATTAGAAAACATTTACAATTTATATGTTACCTACACACGGGGAATTTTAAATTTGGTAAATACATAAAATTCATCAAGATCATGCCAAAAGTCTCAGTAGAAGTATAAGTGAATTCATGTTCTGTTCTCTAGATACATGGTTTTGAATTCTGGAAAGTCTTACTACTGGACACAGATTATATATCATGATTTTTTTTTCTTTATTTGATATTAATACCTTTGTACACTTTTCAGTTTTAACTTCCACATATCTTCACTCTGAATTTTTCAGATTGAAATAGCTCATTGTTCCTTCACTTCCTTTCTCCTCTCCCCTTCTCTCCATAATTTGGCTGAATGACAGATACATTTCTTTGTTCTTGCTACATAGTTTGGCAACTGAGTAAAACAGGCAGGGCACAGAAAGAACAGGACAGGTAGCTCTCTCATGGTAGCTCTCACATAGTTTCATATTGCCAACTCCTCAGAATAGAGGATGTCTTTTGTTACGTGATCAGTTAATGTTTTGAATACCAGGTAATTCAGACTTGAAGGAAATAGTGGGTGCTGTGGCCATACTTGTGAGGGAGACAGAGACAGATGGAAGAATCCAGTAATGATCTTCCATGGCTGCTTCTAGGCCTACCTGAGGAATCATCAGCTGGTTAAAGGAACATCTCAGCATGTGCAGAGTATCGAGTACAGGAATCTAACTGCAGGTGAAAACCCAAACAAACATCCCAGAGAAGAAGCTCTTTCCAGGGCTATCCCAGGAGACACACAGCCACACAGACCATCATGAGAAGTCAAGGCTGAAATCAGTAGTAGTGAGATAGTGTAAGAAGAGAATAATTCAGATAAACCGTACAGGGTTGATTTGAGAAGCATGTGTGTGCTTTGTTTTTATAATGAGGTTGGAATACTTAACACAGCTACTGGCCTAATGATTTTAATCATAGTGCCTTGGAAGAAACTGTCTGCATTAGTCTTATTGGACACAGATGGAGGTAAATAGAGTAAGCCACATGATGTGTAACTATTAAGCTATTTGAAAAGGAGTAGCTACATGGCAATATTTGTGTAAGCAGTTTTTCTCAACTGCATAGCAGAAGCCTGGAAGCATTATGACATTTCTATTACGTTCTGAAATAAAAGTATGTTCTTAAAGGATTGTCCTGTCCTTTTTCCAAGTTCTAACTTCCATTTCTATGAAGGTAGTTTTTTAAATGGTAGAAAGTCCTGGTGGCTGTCTTTCAGTCTCTTTGGATACAATTTAATATTTTCCTGGGTTTTCACAATGGCAAATGAAAAAGTAGGCTGTACCTGGTGCAAGCCTTGTTAATACTGAATAGATAAAAGATGTGTGAAATACTGACTTGATCTGAGAGTGTGTCTGTTGATATGGACATACATATTGTTCAAAATTAATGTAAGTAATGTAAGTCTAGCCATCTAACTTAATCTGACAATAGAAACCTGTATATTGCCCTGCTGAAAAAATGAGTTACTAAATAACAGTTTGTATATCCAGATAATTATCTGGTTATCATCATGGGGCACAGCTAGCCTCTGTGAAGTACATGAAAGGCATTTATAAATACTTCCACTGTAATCATTCCTATTCTAGACACAGGACTTTTGCAACTGATAAATTTAATACTAATGTATTGCATGTGCATAGACAAGTCAAACTTGCCACAGCTCTCAAAGTATTAAATAGAAGCACTCAGACTTACTAATTCCTTTGTTCATAGCAAATCTTGCAACCTGTAGTATTTTGAGTCTTAGTTGTTCAGTTTTTAAACAGCTCTGGATTTTTCTGTCATTTAAACAGAACTCAAGCCATCTCTCAGTAGAGAATTCTAAAACATTGATTCCTGCAGTAAGTGTCTTACAACACAACTGATGGCAGTTTAAGTTAATGAAGAAATGAAGAAATCAAATTAATTAAGTTAAAACATGGAAAAGGATTTAGGGTTTAAAGGTACCCAGCTAATTGAGTTCATTATTCCTCACAATATAGCAAATAAATATTGAAAGTCACACTCCACACAGGGTGGTAGGTGAAATTTTATCTACTCATACTATGGGGAAACATGACTTTCCATGGTAAGTGGGGTTGAAAACAATTTTTTTGTATTGCCAATACCTATTTCTTCAATTATTTATTTTATCTTTATTTTGTTTTTTTAAACTTTATTTCTGTAGTACTTTTTCCTTTGGTTTTTGGTCATTTGTGTATTTGTGATTTTTTTTCTTGCTCCTCCTTAATGGAGGAGAAATTGCAATACCAAGTGTCTGAGCTCCTAAAGTACTTATAGATTTCTGGAGGTTCGTGATTTGTTGTATTTCCCCCCCCTTTTTTTTTCTCAAATGAGTAGAACAAGATCCAGAATATTTGAGGGACTAATTTCAGTTCATAATTGGAAGTAATGAAAAAAAGTATAGAAGTTTTACAGTATGTTCCTATGCTCTAAGAAATCAGAACAAGAAACACTGAATACAGAATTTATCTTACATCCTGCTCAAATTCCTGCCATCTTCTGGAAGGCGAGAAAAAAATAGGTAGTTCACACTTCGAGGAAATTATGGTATATCTTTAATTGCTGAAACTGTAGATTCTACATGATTAAACATTTATAATAGTACTTACACCATCCATAAAGTTTTTTAGAATTTCATAATACAGTGCAAGGGATTTAAGAAAGTCTATTGCAGTCACCAAAGGCAGCTGCCTGTAGAAAAATGTAACAAAAGAACCATTTATGTATTCTCAAATACGCTCTCTGACCCTTTGACTATGTGATGATATATATATGTCTTTCATTAAAGTAACTGATTATGGAGTTTTCTTCTATA
>VZRI01003212.1:9522-22144 GCA_013397515.1 Upupa epops
TGAATCCTGCCTGATCCATCTCCATGCGGGGGGGGGGCGCAGGGGGAGGAGAAAAACAAGCACGAACAGTTCATTTTCATTTGTTTTTCAAATTCACTATTGCACCCAGTTTGAAAGGGGTGGGGGAGAGGAGTCTGTAATCAGGCAATTATGTCAGTGACAAGCAAGGATGATTAAGGGTGGAAGGGTCAGGGGGTTTGGTGATGAACTGTCAGCACAAGGGAGTGTTCACTAGCCATGCTGTAGCTGCGATCTCATTGCTTCCATTATAAATCTCTTTTTGAAGGGTCCATCATTCTGTCTCAAGAAGAGCCACAGGGCTGCACATGACCAGCAAGAGTCTTGAGGAACACATGTTTTTCATTAAACATAAACCACTAGATGGGTTGGGAAAGGCAAATCATAATCCACGAATCAAACTGAAAAAACAGCAATCACAATCTCATCTTTTACTTCTCTGCTTGGTCTAATGCAAACCCCACTGACATTAAACCCATACAACTGACATAGGGGGTTTTTTCTACCCGAAAGTCCATTTCCAATACAAGAGTTTGATCGACGGGAGTTGTGTTCACTCACTACACGTGTTTGCCCAACATCCCATAATGACCTGCCAGGCCAGCAATAAAAAAGCATTGCTGGCTCACAATGCTCTCTAGTTGGGATCATTCCACAGAAGACTACATGTTGACTTCATGCAGCCAGCTAAAGAAACGGGGATGATCTTGTGGCTAAAGACATTCTGGGTTTTGAGACCATTTTGGGCTATGCCACAGATTTCCTGAATGGCCACAGAAACAAGTCAGTGAGTCAGAGCTGTCAGAGCAGAGCCATCAAGATACAGCACAGAGCAGCATGACTCTCTTCACAGCCTGAGTATGATCACCAGCTGTGCACCTCACCTACAGGATCAGCCAGAATTCAAAATACAGCTGAAGTGGCAGAGGTTAAGATGTGAGCACAAAGCTGGGTCCTCAGGAGCAGGACTGGTTCTTCCTAACAGGAGGCCTGATAACCAGCACCTGCTGTCCTGCTGCTCCCTGCCCATGGTGGAAATCAGAACTGTTTGTGCAAGAGAAAACACAAAAATTGGTAATCAGCTCACAGGCGGCGTCAGTGCACCACTGTCTGCTCCTGAACTGGACAACACATCTACAGCCTCGGCACTAGAGGTTTCACCTGGAAGAGGGGAAGGTGCTGCACCAGGAACTGCGATTCCTGGAACCAGGAGCGACCAGCTTTGGACAGAAGCAAGCACTGGCACAATTGTTAAAACCACGGTTAAAAGGATGGCACAGATCTGCTATGGCAAAATGTGTGTTATGTGCAGACACAATGAGATCACCCTGAAAGCTTTATGCAAAGACCCAGCCCTGTACTAAACCCCTGGACAGTGGAACACTTCTTACTGTGCCCCAGGACCATGGCGGATCAAAGAAGGTTACTTTGGTCTGCAGGCCCCGAGAAGAGCAAGGAGAAAACAAAGCAGTCAGAGGGTCCGTCCTCATGAGAACACTGGAAAAACTGGCAGTTACCTCTCCAGCACTACAGTGAGCATTCCCCAGTTCTGGATCCCCACACTGGCTCTCAAAGCTCTGAAGACTGTCCCAGCTCCACACAGACAGTTTCTGGAGAAGCCACTCCTGGCAGCAGNACAAAGCAGTCAGAGGGTCCGTCCTCATGAGAACACTGGAAAAACTGGCAGTTACCTCTCCAGCATTACAGTGAGTTACAGTGAGCATTCCCCAGTTCTGGATCCCCACACTGGCTCTCAAAGCTCCACACAGACAGTTTTTGGAGAAGCCACTCCTGGCAGCAGCTCTGCTGGCTGGCTGCCACAGGCTGTGGCCTGCAGTGGGGCGATGGCCTCTGCCAGCACACCAGGCATTGTGAGGGGACACCAGCCTGTGACGAAGCGTGAGATGATGAACTCATGACAGCAGCCAGCATAACTTGGGCAACAAGTATACTGTTGAGTGGGTTGTGTTGGCTGAGAAGGAACAGGTTTGGAACAGGCTTGGCCAGGGCATTCACTTGTGTGCTGTTTATGGTGAATTTTCCCCTTACCGTGTTCAGAGCTGAGCCACATCAAGTTCTGGTGCAATTGCAAACCTAAGTGCATTCACGTCTCTACCCACAGCCTAATCAAGGGAAATGTGCAGTACTCTAGTATGGGACAGCCTAAGCACACAGGCTGGTGTGCAATAGGGTCAGCCAGGCCTTTCAGCCCTAGCAGTCACTGATGCGAGTTGGTCAGGAGTTCCCTGGCCTGGTAGTGCTGGGATAGCAAAAAGTTACCAAACCTGCAAACCGTCCTGGCACATAAGCGTGCTGCTTTCCCTCAAAGATATCAAATCAGCTTCCCCAGCTCCCTCCCGTCCATTGTGTTCAATACCTTGTCTTTTCATCTTTAAAATCTAAGCTGGTCACAGTCCTTGACCTCTCTCAACTTCCAACAGCCTGAGCAGACCACAACAGATTCTTAAACCACAGAGTACACAGGCAGGTCTGACAGACTGAGGGATGGCTTCAGAAAAACCTAGAAATAGAACTCAAAAGCATCATAGCAAACCTGGTTAAAAGACCATTTCAGAGAGAGAAAGCAATCACAGACCTATTAATCTTTCTTATCAAGTCCTGGAGCTGTACCCGGACAGCTGTAATCCCACAGGTCAGGCCGTGATATGAATGTCTTTTCCCCTCATTTACCTGCACTCTGTTGCAATGTGGCTTTGACTACATTGCAGGCTCATGTATTCACTGAAAACTGCAACATTGTGCAGGCTCCAGTCAGAACCAGACTGCTTTCCATGTAAACCACTGGATTATGCCAATATTTGATGCATCTGCCAATATCTGCAAAAACAAGTCTAAATGCCCATACTGTTATATAACAGAGAAATAGCTCTGTCTTTGTGCAAAGGGCTGCTGCCTCTCGCTGCCTTCATCCTGGGGAAGACAGGATGACAGAAGGAGAATTCCAACTTCATTCAGGGCTGCAGCCTTTGCACACTAGCTCATTAGCTGCAGCAGATATGCTCAAGCCCTGTCTCCTACTTAAATTGCCTTTATAAAAATCAGGCTCTCACAGCAGCATTCTGAGCACATGGTAGGTGCTAGATGTGCTGAAGAAAGGATCCATGAAGGATTTGAAAGAAGAGAGCTCTCATCTTTCAAAGAGATCAGTCCAGTGCCCTCCTCCTGCCAGACTGGTGAGGGAAGACTCCCATTACAGAGCCCCATGTGGGCAAAGCAACCATAAGGCTTCAGAAAACCAGAGACTTACATGCATCTCTGTCCCACAGCTGAGAACAACCTTTCATCCTATTTCACCTGGCAACCCTGGCTAGGGATGAGGCCATCTGTCACTTCTGCTTATTCTCCTGTGCCAGGCTGGAAGAGCCTAGAAGCAACTTCTCCTGGGATGTAACTTCTCCTGGGATGCGGAAAGCAAGCAGAGTGAGGATGCCAGGACCTGCTGTGGGAAAAGGTATGTTGTCTCCTAAACAGATGAGCCAGGAGATTGAAGCAGAAGAGGGGCTAGGAAGCTCAGCAGCCCCACAGCCCAGCCAGCTGATCTACAAGCTATAGGTAGGTTCCTGTAGAAACAGAGATTGCTGGACCCCTGAAATGGCAGCCCCCCCCCCATTGTGCCTGACTGTATTTAGGTAACTATACTGTAATTTGACCCCGAGCCCCGCTCCAAGCCTGAACCTCCCAGGCCTCTGTCCTGCACCCCTATCAGAGAGGACCCTGGTCTTGCTCTGTGCTCCTTGCACTTGGCTCTGCCTGGCTGCAGAGGGCTGCAATTTCACAGCCTGTTCTCTCTCCAGCTCCCAATGACATCATCCAGTGTGATTATATAAAGCACACGGGGAGGAAGCCTTTACTGAGGCAAGCCTTTTACTCATAGCAGCTTCAGCTGTCTCACTGTATAGCACGCACAGAAATTCCACTGCAGGAACTGGGATTTGTTCTGCCTGGATCAAAACTGCAGTGCAGGAAAATGTGTGCACAAAACCTGAAATTCCTTGTTTGCTTCCCCAGCTTAACTGGGGTAATTTTTTAAGGGGTCTGGATACAAAACAACCTATCCCTGCACTCCGCACCACAGAAAGCTGTTTACAAAGCCTCCAGCCTCTTATCTGCCTAGAAGGACCCCAGAGAGCTGAGGGACGTATTGTGGCAGTTTCAAGCCTTGCATCTGCTGGTCAACAAAGTGCAGGGTCTAAACACCTACTGACTTTGAGTCCTCAAGTAGCCCTGTGCAATCCAGCCCAGGCCTGTACAGCCACTGGCAGTTACCCTTCCTGAGCCTTGGTGGGCTCAACCAACCTCCTCTATACTCCCTGGTGAGGAGGTGACATAGTCCCCACCCACCAATCGGATTTAACCTCATCCTGTGAGTACTGGAGCAATGGCTGCTGGCACAACCATTACAGAGCCATCCCTGCGTGTAATTGTTCCTGGAGAGCCTGCAGCTTCTTTGCTAGGGCAGGTTTTGGGTTTGTGGGGTTTTTTTCCCAGCTTATACCATGGACAGAAGCGGTGGAAACTGAGACAAGAAAACTTTCTCTGCTGAGAAGTAGTCAAGTACACAAGCAGACTTGACTATGAAGGACAAAGTTTACCAGATTGAGCACTACTCCCTAGTCAGACACTGCTGGTGGACTTTGATGAATCGAGGCCTGACCGTCTGCAAAACAAGACACACACGCACAGATGCTCTCTTCCCATCTTTAAAAGATCAAGCCTCCCTGCCAGCAGGAAGTGACCAACCTGCCTCCAGCAGCATTTAGAAATGCTAAATTCTGATTTTTGTATGTTGAAAGGAGGGAGCATCAGAGGAAAAAGAAAAGCATTTCCCAGATATTTTTGTACCATGCCTGCAGGTCTATAGGGCCTGAAATCAGCAGCAGATTTAAGCATGTGCTCAACATTAGGAATATGCTCAAGTGCCACTGAGGCTAGATCAGACACTTATCTCCAAGAGATGTTAAAAGAACTGAGCCAAACCAAGGGAGATCCTAACAGGGAAGAGAACATTATGACCCTTCCCCTTTGCTCTCCTCCTCTTCCCTCTGTATTTTGCAAAGTCAAGTCTACTTTAACCCTGAAATAAGAAACCACCAACTTTGTTTGGATTTCAGAGCTAATAGATTGCTTAAAAATTCAGAAGGGATCACTGGTTGAAGAAAGCAATTCTTAGAGAAATGCAAGTGACCCCACATCAATAATTCACTGGAAGAGAATGGTTTTGAGATAAAAGTAATGAGAAACACTTGCAAAAGCCACAGGGCAGGGAAAATATGGTTTCCTTCTAAAAGCAAATCGCAGGTCAGAGGGTGCTTATCTCCAACAGCCATCACGTAGAGATGGTTTATTCCTTTCCCTTGTCTCTAACCCCAGCCCAGCTCTCTCTGCTCCCTGCTTTACTAAACACTCATCTTCAGCAAAGGCGGAGGTTTTGCCAGGTGCTGGAAGCAGGATGGTGACAGAGCCAGGCAGTGGGGGCTCTGCTGCAGAGTGTTATGCAATCGCTGCAAGCCCTTCAGCCACAGGCAATGAAGCTGCAGTGGCATCCAGCCAGCCTGCAATAAACACGGTGACACCCACTCACCCCAGATCCACAGGGCACCAGAGATGAGACACATGTTTTAGAAAAATGTGACTCAGAAGTGCACAGTTCTAAGTTCATATTCACTGAATCACAGAATGTTAGGGATTGGAAGGGACCTCGAGGGACCATCTAGTCCAACCCCCCTGCCAGAGTATTCTACACCTGAGCTGTGAAATCACTCAGAACAAGCCTTGCTATCTTGATTTTAAATCAGATCTCTTCTCACGATTGTTTGTTTTCCTGTGTTTGCTCCCAGCTGAAGGAGATACTTGCTCATTTGCCTCTGTCTCCATGTCTCCAGTTCATTTCTACCAGTGGGCTCCCTAGCAGGCTGGAGTCCCTGTATTGCAAATGCTAATATAACGTGCCACGAAAATGTTACTAATGGGGGGAAGGAAAAAAGCCTTTAGATCTTTATATTTCTTTAAGCCTTTGTACTAAAGATAAACACTGTAATGAAAATTTAGGCTCTACAATAACACAATTTGGCAATGTATTATAAATAGCAATTTAAAAAACAGAAAAGTTCTGTGTGTAACATTTTCAGCCTGATCTTAACCGTAAGATCTGATACAGTTAAGATGCTTATCTGTCTGCAAAAGTTCATGACGAACATGAACCCAACTGTTTTCTCAAATCAAAGATGAAAAACAAACCACAAATGAATAGACCTACGATTAAACACTGCTTAGAACAATAATAGCAATAAAACCAAAGAAACAGGGCAATGCAGCTTTTCAAAGTCACACAAATCAATGCATCTCTGCCTACTGACAAGCTGCACGACAGTGAGATAACGGGTGCTCCAGCAGTCCAGAAAGCAGCATCCAGATTCAAGCCCATAAGCAGAAATGAATTACAAACAGCAACGTGCTGATGCAGTTTGCCACAGCAGTGCTTTGTCCAAAGTCCATCCGCATCACCAAACACAGACAAGATGCACTGGGAGAAGAACCTTGCCAAACAAGAGGAAAAAACAGCCAGTTTTTCAGCACACAAATCCTTCTCCACACATGCAACAGAAGCTGCAAGCTTTAAGGTAAGTGTAAGACAAGGATTATACCCAAAACCACAGTGCTTTCTGTGAAGTTTGGAGGAGTGGTCTACAAAGCCTGCCCTGAATAATCCTGAGCCCTCTGGTATTCCACCACAGAGCTTATGCACCACCAAGTACACACAGAAGTTACTTCTGCCCCTTACTCTTCTGGATATGGAGCCTCATCACTGATTTTAGCTGTGGAGACATTTCAGGCTCTTGGCAAACAGAAGCTACAAGGCAAACCAACCTCGTGCCACATGGTCTGCTGCCACCACTAGCCCATGCCAACATGGGCCTTTCTAGCATACTACTGCAGCATGGAGGTAGACATGGCCTCCCTACCTGTCACAACTATCATAGTCCCTCCTTTTATCAAGATCCTTCTAGACATAAAACAGAGTATTGTTGAGAGGGCTCTCCTAATTTCCTTGTGATTTTCAAGGCTTTCCAAAATCAAAAGGGGAAGAGAGGGATTGGAGGAGGGGAAATCGGGCAGTCTCCAATCTCTTGGTGAAATATGAGGGATCTGTCTGGAAGATCTGGCTCTCCCGCAGGACAGGTGCCATCTGGGCTCCAACACAGAAGGTCAACAGACACTGCAATATAGCTGGATCCACCAAAGGCAAATCAGTCTGTCCACACTGTGCAGACATTAAGTGTAAATCATACTGGTCTGTGGGTGTGGAGTTTGGTCTACAAGCACCCTGAATTACATCAACATGTGAAAGAGCTTCTACTTCTACAGGATTCAAAGCCATGGCACTACAGTTCGTGGTTGTGAACAAGACACTTCTAGAAGACCTGGGGTCCTATTCTCAGGTTGAAGAGTACTTCGGGGAATAGCGCTGCTCTCATACCACTCTGAGTCTCTTATTTCCTTCCTTTTCACCCTGACCTCTAGCTAGCACTGTAAAGGCTGGACTGTTTGCTCTGCTATCACTAGTCATTATCTTTCAGTTTCTGTCCTCTTCTCCAACAGCCTACTGCATTGGAAACTCTTTCGAACAAGAATACAATTGCAAATTCACTGACATCTAAACAGGATCCTATGACTGCACTCGGAAATCCTAAATCAAGCAGATCCCAAACAATTAGCCTAAAGCAACATTATGATTCTGAAACTGAAGTGATCTATCTGTGGATATCTTTATTCCCATAACAACTTCTGGGCCTTTGGGTCCTAACTGTTGAACATCTTGAAGTTTCTCTTTGAATTAGCGGGTTAGAATACAGAAGCTTCATTTAAATGAATAAAAAGAGACCATCTGTAATCCCATGACTTCCAAAACTAGGTTGCTTAAAGGAACAGCAGAAAAATTTGAATACTGATGCTTACAGTAATATAAGTGATACCACCGTGGAAGATGCCTCCTCCAGAATGAACTCACAGCTGTTTGGTAACATGAATGCTCAGCCTTCCCCACCCTCTTTGATCTTCAGAGGCACCAATGAGACCGACTACTTCAACTCAGTAGAGAAAGATCAAATCTAACAGCCTGTGCTTCACAATGAAAAGGTGCTGAGAGCAGCATACATGGCTATCTGCCCAGCAGAGGAATGGAGTTAATCAATGCTTGGAATTTCTTTTGCCCCTTAATTTTCATACAGATCCAGGAGTAAGTTCTCAGTGCCTGTTCATCATGCCTCTTTCCTCCTCCCAACTCTCCAATGCTTTTATTTGAAAGTAATTTGGACAGTTGTTAACAGATATCAAATAGCAACAGATGCTCAGAGCACAGCCCAGTAGTAGTATTACTTTATTATAATAATTAATCATCATCAAAAGTTACATATTGAGAATCTACTATCACTTATCTTGGCCATTAACCATAAAGTATTTTAATCCCTGGTGAATACTCACAGATTCATAGAATAGTTCAGGTTGAAAGGGACCTTAAAGATCATCTACATCCAACGCCCTTGCCATGAGCAGGGACACCTCCCACTAGACCAGGTTGCTCAAGGCCCCATCCAATCTGGCTTTGAGCACCTCCAGGGAGCGGGCATCCAAAACATCCCTGGGCACCCTGTTCCAGTGTCTTCCCACCCTGATTGTGGGGACACTGGAATTTACAGCAGCACAATACATGATGTTACCAGCTGACCCCCTTTACACTAAGCTGCGCTTACACGACAGTATGCTAAACCCTACAGTCATCACAGGCCATAACACATCACATTCTTCTTCTGACCTAAAAACTAGTTGTTGCCAGTATTGTCACAGCCAAGTACCTCTTCACACCAACTTCTCAGTCATGCTAGCAGTTCTGCTACCCTGCCAGAAAGATGTAGTTAAAAAAACTGCATTAGGCTGTGAGAGAATACATGAAGCAAGCTATAAACATTCATGTGCAGTCCAGACCAGTTAATTACAAAGCCCTGACTAGCCCATTCTAATAAAAACTCTATCTTTGTTAAAGGGTGGTTAAAAATAGACCTCGCTCTTCAAACAGCCAACGTCCTGTGCTCCCATTCTTACTAATACCATTGTAATCATCCTTCTAGGGATATGCAGTGTGCTAACAGCCACAAAGCCTGGCAATGCTGCTCCAACTAGCACAAGGTCCTCTTCCACCCCACCAACGTACCTGCAAAGCAGCTCTGCCATTCATCAGAAACCTGCCCTGCCAAAGAGGAAGCACTAACCTGCTTTGCTGTGACCTATGGATTTGCAGATTTACTGCTGGAATTAGGTCACAGGCAAAGATAGCCAAGATTTTCTAAACTTGCCAGCTACTCTTGCTTATTCTGTTGAGAGGTTTTCTGGCTAAGCATCATGCCTTTGAAAAGAAATGAGGAGGTATTTCAGGCTCCTGCAAGGTTCCTGCAGTCAGACACCAAGAAGAAAGGATGTTCTCACTGTGTAATCTTTAACTGCCTCTGAAACTGCCAGGCAACAGAAAGAGCTCTCCAGTTTGGATCTATTACAGAGACACTGCAGCTTCTCAAACAGTTCAACAGTGGTGTACATCATGAAACAGATGAATTAGCAGGTATCTGCAGATACTCTTGAACGTCACCTGCCTCCACTGAGACTGGAAGAAACCAAGATCATAGAATCACAAGGGATCGGAAGGGACCTCGAAAGATCATCTAGTCTAATTCCCCTGCCATAGCAGGATCACCTAGACCAAGTTGCACAGAAACACATCCAGGCAGGTCTTGTGTCTCCAGAGAAGGCTTCTCCACAACCCCCCTGGGCAGCCTGCTCCAATGCTCCGGTACCCTCCCTGGGAAGAAGTTTCTTCTGATATTTATATGGAACCTCCTGTGTTCCAGCTTGCACCCACTGCCCCTTGTCCTATCACTAGATGACCTTGAGAAGAGCCTAGCTCCATTCTCCTGACACCCACCCCTCACAGATTTATAGACATTCATGAGGTCACCCCTCAGCCTCCTCTTCTCCAAGCTCCCAGCTCCCTCAGCCTTTCCTCATAAGGGAAGTGTTCTACATCCTTCATCATCTTTGTTGCTCTATACTGGACACCCTCCAGAAGCTGTGTCCTTCTCAAACAGAAGGGCCCAGAACTGGACACAATACTCCAGATGCAGTCTCACTAGTGCAGTGTAGAGGGGGAGAAGAACCTCCCTTGATCTGCTAACCACCCCCCTTCTGATCTCCCCCAGGATGCTGTTGGCCCTCTTGGCCACAAGAGCACATTGCTGGCTCATAGTCATCCTGCTGTCCACTAGGACCCCCAGGTCCCTTTCTCCTACACTGCTGTCCAACAGGTCAGTCCCCAACCTATACGGGTCCCTGGGGCTGTTCTTGCCCAGATGCAAGACTCTACGCTTATCCTTGTTGTACCTCATTAAGTTTCTCTCTGCCCAGCTCTCTAGCCTGGCAGCCGGATAGTCTCCTTGGACCACCCCCCTTGTAACAGCAGGACAGGTATCTAGAGCCCACAGGAGTCACAGCAGCACAGGCAGTACCTCAAGTCAGAGCCTCTTCGTAACACTACTCAAAGGGACCCTGGACTTTGGTCCTACAAAACATACTCAGGTTTTAAACCTGTAATGCCACTAAACAGGCAGAAGCAGCAACCACTTACTTTGTAAGATTAATATCCATCCCATCAAAGAAAGAGTAAAGGATGCCACTAACTTGTTATTTGGAAAAACATACTCCCTGTTTTCAAAATACTGAGTGGGGATTATGTTGATATCAAGAATATATTCTGATCTGTTACTATATGCTATTTTTGACTTAACATTATTTTTAAATTACATAGATCAGATGCTGCTACTAAGAATTATTTTTACTGTTCATTAAGACAAGACTGTTTTTCTACCCCATACACTTAATTTCTAAAGTTAAATTCCAGTTTTCTCACACCTCATAGAAGGAAATCATAGTTGCTAATGAAAAAAATTCTAAGAATGTGACCATTTAGAATCTTTGTTTACACAAAATCTGTTATGCCAGAATGAAAGCACGTGCTCTTCATCTAATACCTCTTCACACTGTCAGAAATATTTAAGGAGTCATCAAATATCTACTGCACCTTTCAGGTACAGAGGACACACACGTGGAGCAAAGGAAGCAGTGCATGTAATTTCACCCTGTAAAATTATTTTCAATTTAACCTCAAACATTCCAGGAAAAGCAAAGGTCACCATCAGATGTATGTTTGGAAAAAAGCACTAGGAAGGAGAACTTCCTAGTTCCTTGCACTGTTGTCTCTCTATTGGACATGGGGTTTTACACACACACACACATCAGTAGTTCAAAAGTTCAGGAGTTAGCCAGTGTTAAGTGACAGTTTTAACTCAACTGTGTATGTTATTCAGCAGGAGAATCTGAAAGAGAAACACAGGTCCCAGCACCCTGACTGCATGAGTCATGTCCTGATCTCATACATATGGAGATACCAGGAAACAAAAGAGGTTTAAAAAGGAGATACCAGGTTCTGCTTAACTGCTTGCTGTGCTAATACAAACTCAAGTACAGCTCTTCTGAAGAGAAGCAGGGTTTACCATCTACAAAATAAAAAGAAAAACCCTTAAACTTTACCGGGGGGAAAAATCCCTATAAATAGCAAAACAAACTCTTCCTTTAACTACCGTTGACACCTTCCTCGCATTTTCTTTTTCTTTTTCTCCTCTGGGCACGTGTGAAGGCCAAGACTTAAAACTGTTCAAACCTCATAAAGAAGAAAAAAAAGCATGAAGGTGGCCACTTGGAAACCATTTCCTTGGGCAAGAAGCAAGACAAAATGTATGCATAAGACATGAAAATTGCTCGACTACTTTCAACTCAACTACAAAACTCCTAGTGCTTCCAATAGTGCTCAAGTCATCATCACATTAAGTACAGAACATTCTACTCTACAAGTGAGCTCCTGATCAGCCGGAGATCATCAGGACTCCTGTCCAAGTCAGCAATGCCATGAACGGATACAATTTTAATTCCCTCAAACCAAGAGCAGCTGTAGTCCAGTAAACTAATATTTGTGAGAGGATTAGCTGCCTTATGCTCGCTCTGTGCTCTTCTAACAGGAAAAGGGTTACGATCCCACCTGGGAACAAACCAAACATTGAAAGGTTCGTGATTTGTTTTGGAAATAAAAATAATATAAAAAAAAAGAGAGAGAGTGAGTGTGGCTGGAACACTTAGTCCTCTGGTTTGATGGAAACTGGTTTCCATTTGCTCACCTATCAGAACAATACTAAAACAGCCAGAGGACCTTACAGAAATCGCTGCAGTGGCACACCTGCACCTATTACCACACTCACAGCTCTCCTTCCCTGTTACTCTGCAGTGCTTACTGTCATTCACAGGGGCTCAGGAACTCCTTACTGTCACTCACAGGGCCTCAGGAACTCAGGCAAGCTAAATCAATGCTTCAGGGTCAGGTGTTTTCTATACTATGTCCCATCCTGGGATCACTCCTTGTTGGTTTCAAAACACATTTGTGTTGAAAATAATAACTAACACTCCACCCCCCCCCCCCCTAAAAACA
>VZRI01003212.1:22162-58093 GCA_013397515.1 Upupa epops
CCCCCCCCCCCCCAAGAAAAGCACTAAAAAAAGATCATTTTAATTGCAAATTGCCTTGGTGTTGGCTGCAGTGGATCTCCTCATCATGAGGACCAAATGGCAAACCAGCAGCACAGATTTCTTGACTGTCCTCATGCTGTGCTAGCCAGGAGCTTGATGAGTTTGCATGCACTTTTAGGAAGGTCAAAGCAGCAACCAAATGGAGCTGACATTTCAACTCTCTCCACAAGCAGTAAAGGGTTATGAGTCAGGCAAGACCTTTAAGTGAGAGTCAGGAGACCTGTTCGCAGAAAGCTTGTCTGACCTCAGGTAAATCCCTTGAGGAACCGAAGCACACACTGCTCATCCACCTAAGAGAGCTAATCCTAATTCCTTCATCAAGTACTGCACAGCTAAAGCCACTCTTGGTTTTCAGGTGCTTAGGCAGCTCAGCAGTGACACTGGTATGTGAAGTGCCTGAAGAGTAGGGGACTTAAGGAAGCTAATTTGTTCAGCTCTTCTGCTGAAGTGCAAAACCACCACATTTCTTAACATGAATCAGTAAACTTCTGTTACTCCCCATTATATGCAGCAAAATCTGAATCTCCCTCTTATCTCTGTCCTGAGAAATTCCCAGGATGAAATTCCAGCGAAGCGCATAGGAGTTTAGTAAAAAAATCAGGACAACAAACAAGACGAAGGCTGTATTGTTGACTCTGCAAGCAAGTAGTTATAAAGCTTCTTATTTATTTAATACCTTTAGTTTCTGATGTCCTACTGGTAATCCCATGTGTCCAAAAGATTACGATTTAGGCCCCATTAAAAAATACAAAAAAGTTCAGACATCACGCGATTTTAAAAAGTGAATACCAATCGCCTACATAGGATCTGCTCTTTTTCATTTTTTTAAATACTCAGGCAAGATTAATAATATTCTTCACTTTAAGTAAGTGTTAAATGCTCTTTTAAAAAGAAAACAAAAAGCCTTTAAGAAACTGATGCAATTTGTTTTCCCAGGATGGCTGAGGGGAAGCTCAAGGCAGCATAGGCTGAGCTTGATAATCTCAGAGGTCTTTTCTACCCTCAAGAACTCTGCAATTCAGCTCACAGGGCTCAGGGAAGGCAATCCCTTACTTCTGTACATGAGTTCTGCACTCTGACTGCTATTAACGATCTACATGTCCAACCCTCTTCCCACTCTGCTTCCCCACCAAACCTAATTTTTTCAGTGATCACACCAATAAAAAAAACCCTAAACCACAACTCAAAGAAACCCCAAGAGACATTCATGACTCTGGAGCAGTTTCACCTGTTTTCTTGAAGCGTAAAACGCCAGATAAAGGATTTCTTCTCCTCCTTGCAATCCGTTCACTGAAATGTATACCCACAGGTGCTTTTCCCATCGAACACCAAGCCTGTAAGCTGCTTTTCCAAGCCACTAAGAGTTTAGAAGAGATCATGCCACAGAGAACTGGCCTTGCACATTTCATATTGTGGGTCATATGACAGAGAACATCTACCAGAGATAAAGTATTCCCACCTTGTTTCCCACTTCTTTTGGCATTGAAGATACTGAGGCACCAAATAACATGGATTGGGAAGAGGAAAAGAGAGTATTTCCTCTCATTCCCACCCCCCCCTCATTTGGCTCATCTAAGTCAGAACTCCTCAGCATATTTCTAGGGTTTAACAGAGTGACTGTTTTTATAACAGCGGGTTACTAAATTCAGCATTTGGGAATTCCTCACATACACAGAGGCACTAAACTTTGGATGGCTTAGTTTCTTCCTCTAGAATACCACTGAACTTTAGACATTAGGAAAAACTTCCAAGCAGTAACAAGAGTTAATCGCAGCAACAGGTTGCACTGTCTACCGAGGTAATCTTACCGTCACAGGCTTTTAAGGACACACTAGATTGGCATCTGCCAGGAAAGGTTCAGCTAGACTTTACTCTGCCTCGGGGTGAAGGGACAGATCAAATGAGTGCTGCAGGCCCCTCCCAGCCTCATCTTTTGACAGCTTCCCAAAACACCACATTAAGTCTCGGAGTACAGTTTCTTGCCCTTCTTTAAACACAGATCCCAAGCCAGCAGCATGCTGAGTCTGTGGACAGTGAAAAAGGGAGTTTTGCTTCTTTGAGATATTACCCTGATCATGGAACAGAAGATTTATTCCAGAGTGGCAGCTGTAGCTACTGTGTGCAGCTGGAAAAGGGTAGTAATGCCACACATGTGGGAACAGGTAAATGAAAGGGAAGATGTTGAGGCATCTGCAAGACACAGGTTCCACTAGCAGACCAAGATAACCCCCTGCTGTGTTGGGTGGCAAGAAAAAGATAGGAGCAAAGCAAACAAGAGGAGGGCTTCCATAAGCCACTGAAACCAGGTGCACCACAATCAACTCAGTGAGTTTCTCTGTAGGCAGCTGCAAAGATGGAAAAGAGAAGCCAGCTCTGAGGAGTGGCAGAATCCAGTCTGAGAAACACTGGAAACAAATCCAAATCAAAGCAAAACACCAAGCTGGATACACTGCTGTGGCTGTCATCCCCTGTTAGAAAGAGACATATAGATTTTAACTGCAAGCTCTTTGTGTGGGCTCACATGTAACTGGGTTCATCTGTGCAAATGAGAGTACTCACTCCACATTTGGCCTCATTACATTACTCAAGTGTAGCTAATGAAAGTCAATTTCCAAGCTGTATGGAAGATTCTCATACAGCTAGGCAAATTCTGACTGGGCACTCAACCTACCCCAGGGAATAAAGCTAAAGAGGTGGGAATGAAAGACACGGAAGAGAAAAAGCAACCTCTTTATAGCTTCAGATTTCTGCAATAAACCTGCTACATCCCTTTTCCAGAATAGCCCATTTGAAGAATTTCACCGGAGTGTCCACAAGGAGAACACTACCCATGTGAGGGATAGACTTTGGCAAAATGAAATTGCAGTGAATTACTCCAAGTGTTCAACAAGCCATGTCTTCAAGTAGTACTGGAAAGTCTCTCTTGGGAGAAAAAAAGAGGACACATCACCCAGGACTTCCTGGGAGTATTAGAGCAATCCCTTCCACAAAATCCAGCTCTTGAGTGGTGGAAAGAACAGTGTTAGCAACTGCAATAACAGATGGGAATGCTGGCAGCTGCTTGTTCTCAGGTCCTGAGACACTCTTGGCTGAACAGGCTCTTCTTTAAGGGTAGCAGACACAGTGAGCTACTCAAGTCTGATATTACCCTCTGAACCCTTCTCTTGTGTTTCCTCTTGTCTCATGGGCTGCTCACAGGGAGGACTACCCACATACAAATCAGCAGCTAAATCAAGACTGGCAGCACCTTCCATTTCCTCTCCACATATCCCCTCTGATGGATGTGTGACTTTGACAGTCTTCACCCCAGTAGATGAGTTCCTGCCCTTTCTCTACAAACAAATACACTCCCTTATTCACATGAAGAGCAGCATGCATCAGATGCCCTCCCTTTGTTTTTGCATTATTCACTGTCCCCATCAGTACACCGTGTCGTACAGGAACCATGGCACTGCTTTCCAAATGACTAGGTGTAACTACAGCTCTGATGAGACAACTAGGGAGGAGCAACAAGTGCCCAAGGGAAGGAGCAAGTATTCGTCAGAGAGTCATTAAGAGCTATGCTTCTAAATGATTCAGATGCTTTTAGACATTTCACCCTAGCTCAGCAAGCAGTCAACTCAGAGACAGCAGCCTGCACTTGACTTTTTAAGCATGACTGTTTTGTGCAGCTGTTTACTACCTACCATGGTAAAAACCACACCCTTATGCGAGCTCTTATCAGACCGGACCATGCATGAAGCTGCTGATATCGTTCACAAAGTCTACTTCTATGAAAGCAGCACCACATTTCCAGCTCACCTCCTATTTCAACCGAAGTTTCAGTGCGTAAGCTCTTTTTGTATCAACCTCTGTTAGCATCTTTCTTCCCCTCAGCCTCTCCTGGGCAGAAACCTTTGCACAGACAAGTACAAGATCACTGTGTAACTGCGACACTCCTTTCCTGCCTCACCTTCTGTGAGCCAAACATGCTCATTTGCCAAATCCTCCATTCACAGCAATTCCTTCCTCATTCTGAATCTTAAGATACTCTACTGAAACTCCTGGGCAAAAAGGTGAAGAGTAAAAAGCATCCATGCTTTGCAAAAGCTTTTCATTTCCCCTCTAAATAAGTCATATTGCTTTATGAAGGCACTCTCAAAGTTAAATAATTAACAGGCAAGAGGGACCAAAAATCTTATTACACAGCTAATGGGAAGTACTGCTCAGGCAGCAGTGTACACATAAAGGATACCTTCCAAAGACAGCCTTTTTTTTTTTAAATGGGAAATTGGGCAGAAGACCTGACTTATTCCACTGCTCTAGGAAACAGGGGTTTCTCCACATTCCTACAGACTCTGACAAATCCAAAGATCTTCTATGAGATTTAGCCTACATGACAGGCTCAAGCCCCACCTCTGAAAAAGGGGATTCTGCAATTTTGCAAGAGCACAGCAAGGATTTACCAAAGAGCAAACACAAAGAGCACTAGTCAGAAATTATCTGTATTTCTACACAAATTCAGTCTCCCAAGTCACACAGAAAGGAAGGCAGGTGGATGACACACACCATCTGCTGCTATGTACTGTCATGACCCTGACAGCCATGTCCACGTCACCCAATTATTTCATGGGAGATTTCCTGACCCTTGGTTGTGCTTTGCTCATTTAATTGCTTTATGGTTGTCACATGTACTGTTTGGGAGGAAGCCTGACTGGTCTGCTTGCCCACAGCTATGCCAACTGTTCAGGACAATCTGCAGTATTGCTATCTGGGCAACAACCACAGTAACTGTGAGATGAAGCCCTTTGCTCTCATTTCCCCAGGCAAGGCTGTGAATGCCTGACATACACTTGCCAGTACCTACCACAACCCCAAAGCAAGGGACTAGATCATCCTGTGCCAAGCCACATCACTCACCTGCAGCAGCAAAGGTTCCTACACTTCGTGCACCTCTTGCCTTTTCAGACAGATGTCTGGAAAGCAGTCAGTGTCATGCATCACCTCTTTGCCCTGAGCAACACTGACAAGAAGGACAATGAGGGGGACACAAAGTGTGAAGGAGGCAGAGGTGCTGCCTGGAGATGTGAATCAGTAAAGCAAGGAGTGCAAGGAGTGGTTGATGCAAATATGTTCCCACATGCCCATTATTCCAGGCACTGTGATCATGTGTTTTTCTGCTCCTCATCTATTAAATGGAGGTTTGACTCTTCACACTCTACCTTCACATATCCTAAGGTACAGATTCTCTAATCTACCTAAGGTAAAAGCAGCCCACATACAGATAGGAGAGTTCCTTGCCTATATTTCCTATTCCATGCTGAATTTCCTTTGGTTATCACAAGTCTGCATGAGCTACATTACTACAGAACTCTCCACACACATGTACCTGACATACAGATCAGCACACACAGCTCCAGCTTCTCACTCAAGAGTACAAAATCCTAAAACTTGTAGCTAACAGGTAATCTGACTCCAAACTTTTATTCCTATTACCTCATCTTCTCTAAAGGCAGAAACTCCCTAAGTAGCTTTTAGCAAGTAATGCCTTCAGGGCCATGAGCATAGAAATGCATTTGGGAAAGATATGGCAAGCACAGGGCCCCAGTATGACTGGAAACTGAGACAGGCAAACTGAATGCTTCAGTTCCTGCCAGGGAACAGGTTCTTCACTGGTCCAATCTCACTGATTATAAAGGGTATTTGTACAGTCTCTCTTTGTATTTTCTTTTTCAGGATAGCCATAAACACACCCAACAAGAGGGGTCAGCCTGAAAGAAAACTGTGGAAACACATCCAAGTAGAAATTCAAGGATATAAGTTTGGGAAGAGATTCAAGAATCAGAGCTAGTTATGATGCAGTCCAAATCAGATCCCATCCAAGTATATAGCACTGCTATCATTACACATTCACAGCAGCTACCAACCCCCCTCCCAGGTTCCTGAAAGCAATAAATAATCAGTAATGCACCATCTGATAAGATTTCCAGGCTAGTGACTAGAAAAGGTAAGTATAGAATGTTGAATCCAAGAACTCAGCCAGTGAGTGGGAACACCTGACTGCAGAGTGTATTTGTTTCCAAGATGGAGGTTTCCTCCAAAATCTCCCTTCTGGAAAGGAAGGTAAACAAACAGGTGCTCAGCATCAAACCATTAGAGCAAGGTCAAGAAGATTGTGCTGTCAGCTCTTTCTACACTACTGGAGGGGTAGAACACTCAATGTGTACCTATAGCACATCTTAGTTGAGAAGGACTTTGCAACAAGCATCAGTTTCTGAAAACTAGCTTTAACTACCTTTAATTTATTGTGCAACGCTGTTGAAAAAAAGATCATTTTGCTTTGTGACAGTTTATCCAAGTAGTCTTCTCCCTCTTCTTTCTCCAACTGCTACTGGTTTCATAAAGGAGGTGTAAGAGATCTGGAAGCATTCATTCTTCATTGCTTCATTTTGAATTGAGAAAAAAATCGTATTGAAACTAGAAACTCCATTATGAGTAGCACTAAAGGACTTCCAATAACATGAGAATCATTTTGTTTCCTTCAAATTTTGGCATGGAGACTAATTCTCCCCTTTCAGCATCTTTACTCAGAAGTTCAAAATGTTCTGCTGTCCAGCCACTATCAAACACAAAGCTCTTGCAGACTTTCAACTGTGAGTGAATCAAAATACTGCTTCTGCACAAGGAGGCACTTTGCACAAACACATACAGTCATCAGCTGAAGAAGTCAGTCCCAGCTTTACAGCATCTAAGTAGCAGGTTTGCAGAACATTGCAAATAAATAACTGCAATATAGTAAAACTTAATCAGACTGAGTCTCAACAACAACAGAGCCTGAACATATCCAGAAAGAACACCTCCTCAACATCCTTTCCTTCACAAACTAGAGACACAGATTTCTCTTATATTATTAATATCTAATATTATACATTAGATAATTAGGTAAGTTACAAATTATTATTACAGATAAGTTATTCCAATCTCCTACACTGGAGGAAAACAATTCATCTGAAAAGTTTTAGTCTCACATGAGAACTGACCAGGGAGGAGCTGAAGGCAGCTAGCTATCTCCAGCTCTTGTTCTGTACTGTTCATGGAGTCAGGAGAGTTTAGCTACAGTTCCCAGAAGGAGCAAGTTGGATCAGTCCATGCTCTGACCTTTGGATGTGTCAAAGCAAGATGCATGCTCAGCTGTGTTGGACATGGTTTGACTGCTGCAGGGAACATCATAAGTTCCAAGTTTTATTAATGAGGAAAACAATATGTACTGTCAACGTCAGCTACATGAAGTTAACACGAAAATAAAGCCTGCTCCAGAGAACAAATGAAATTTACTGGATTAGTTTCTTGTTCCAGCTCTCCTGATAAATACCACTGAACTCAACACCACATTGATTAGTTGGTTCAAGACAAACAGTGATCTGATCGCCTTGGCAAGTATATATAATACTACAAAAGCACAACCATCCATATCTATTCAGAGTAGCAAGGCTTCACTGTACTTTTATTTGCCTTCTCTCTAACTTTCACAGCCTAGACAGCATGTCTACACTATTTAAAATGCCTTATGTTAAATGTTTCTCCCTCCATCTTGTGCATTTTACTCACAAACACACTCAAGCCCCTGTCCTAAAGAAACAGAATTGATCTGTGCAATTCCTTTGGATCGTCAGCAGGCATCCTGCTCCAGTGCAAGCTGACCCTAAGGTCATGATTTTCTCCTAAACATTCAGTAGGATCTACCCTTTATTTCATCTGTTATCTTAACTATGCAGCTGATAGCAACAGCCAGCTCTGCATGAGAAACCATACTGAAGGAACACTATGCAATGGACAGACGTGTGTTAAAGAGAGAGGGTGGGGAATCACAGAAAATAGACTGGAGATCCTGGTAAGAGTCAGAAAGGCTAAAACCCAGGGTGCTTTATCAGTGCAGGGTGTCATCTTCAGTATCTGTTTGTGTTTATCTCAAAGAATACCAGAGAGAAAGGATCTTGCATCACTTCACTTTGGATTTTACACTAAATACAACTCTTTAGCAAACTGGTTTAGTTTTGTCTCCTTTAGAATTTCTCCTTCTTCCACTTTAAATGAGGGTTTTGGTTTTTTGTTAAAGTCATACATTTTGAGACACATTCAAGAAAGTAATAAGCTATAAGAACATCTCCCAAGAGCTCCTTCCCCCCCATCAGATCTATCTGTTGTTTGAACTAAATTGTTATTACCCTAAAAAACATCTGCCTTAATAATTCTTTCCTTACCCATTTACTCAGCTTTGCTGTCTTCCTTGCTGCTGTATTACAATACAGTCATCACCAAAACCAAATAGATCTGGGATATACAGAAAAACATTTAAAAATATCTGTTCAACAGCTTTACAATTATCTTCCTTGTTCTACCAGGAGACATAACTTTTCTGACAGACACCACCATGTCGGTCTACCAGAACCACCACCTCACAGAGCAGCAGGCAAATCATCCCAGTGCTGTGTACCTTCCCCTAATACCACACCGACCACATCCTTCCAAAACTGGCCTGTGCCTAAATGTTCACGTTCAGAGACAAGATAATTCTGCTGTGTAATACATATCATTTCACTTCAGTCTGAATTTTATTTACCTTTTTCTTTTGATTAAATATTACAATAGCAAAGTTGCCAGTAACTTGCATTATCATGTTTTCTATCAGAAAACGATGAGGTGTTGCTTACGAATCAGTTCTTTGGTAGGAGGGTTAAAAGACTGAAAAGTATTTTTTTAGCTATGCCTTGCAGGAAAAGAGAAGCAGAATACTGGTTTCTTGTTTAACTACAAGCTATGACTCATCCTGGGCAGAGATAAACTGAAAAACATACCCATTAAGTAAAAAACACTAACAATTTTCCAGCATGACAATCAATGACAGATAACTAGAAATTAACTTTAATCTTCTATAAATCAAACAAAGCCCCTTATATAAATGTCACTGCAATCTTTATAGATAACAAAAAAAAAAAATCAAAGCAGAAAGTTACTTAAGTATTACAGCTAATATTCGGTACCAAATCAAACAGCTCCTTAACCAATCCATGGAAGTGTTCATTAAATATTTCCAGTGTAAGAAAAGAAGTGCATCTAAAAGCATTGCTTCAATTTTTTAAATATATTTATAGTTCTTTTTCATTATTGAAGGAGTACAACAGTCTCAACATCAACAGCTCTGCAATACTGAGTACAAAATACATCACATATTCAAAAAGGAGGAGAATATTTTGATTTTCTGCTATTCTCTTGCTACTGCTTGAAGGGAATTCTAATTGCTGAATGGGTTAAAACAAAATTTAACTGAACATAAGGCAGTTGCTGTTCACAGACAAGAAGGGAAAAACTAGAGTCAGAGACCTAATAGTGGACAATTTTCAAAATTACAGTGTGTGTCAATAATGGAGATAAGAGAGAGATTCAAAAGGAATAATCTCAAATAATAGAGAAAATGAGCACCTGCCAGCCACAAAGCCATTACTATCAGGGCTTTTATCTTTGCAACAGTTAAATCTGGAGACATTGACAAACTTAATGATACAGCAAATAAAACATGGTGAAAATCTAACCAGGAAGCAATCCCCTTCACTCAGAAATCACTGCTGTGGAGTTTGAAAATAAATGCTTCCAGTAGGAAACTAACTGTCCAAATCGCTGGTAACAGAATCTGTAAACCCAGCACAGCCACTACAGGGTCTAGCTGGGTTTGCAGATGTACACAGATGATCAGCCCACAGCATCTGCAATAAGGGATAGACAATCCCAAAATGTAAGCAGAGGGCTCCTGACTAAAGATCCCAGACACAGATTACCTGTACAGACCACCCTGCATGATCAAATGTATGCCCTTCCCAGAAGGACAAAAACCAAGGGCTTGCAAAATGATGTCTGAGATGTGGACCTGGAACACAGTTCCTCAGAATGGGAAGCCCCAGAGGAAAGACCTTGCTGAGAAGGCTGATGTTTGACATGTTTGAACAGGAGAAGGTGGGGACTAGGGAACATAACTTAGATGGAAGGAGAAGAAGATAGATCAGGAAAAGAGAGATAATACACCAAGTACAAGTGGAAAAACAAATTCTGTAGCAGGTGCACAGCTTCTCAGAATTCAAAAAAATGGTGGCATAAGGGGAAGGACAGGAACACTCTTTCTAAAGTGCTGCACAATAGTCAATCTTCACGATATCCCCACTCCACATAGTGCTACCGTCTTCAGTTAAGGTCAGAATGAAGGCAGAAACTTCCTCAACTCACTCACACTGCTGCTATCAAACATACCCATAAACCATCAATTCTTGTCAGTCCCTCTCTGGACAAGACTCACTGCTTGCCCCACAAGCCTGAGGGTAGAAAAAGAATCATATATCCTTGCAAACTTGGCCAGTGTGAGAGGACCGGGCTGGTAAAGGAAAACACAGAAACAGCTCTGCTCTAGAGCTGTACAGAGGGCAAGCAGTGTTTGTTGTAACAATTAGATATGCAAATAAGCATACTGAAAATTAGTGACGGTTTACTGTTGTCATGGAGAAAAAAAAAGCACCTTCCATTCTGGGTCAGACCAAAGCACCAAATTAACCGAAGAAAGCACTGGAAAACCCAGGGACCAACTCTTCTCAACACAGCTCAACTTGGGACTGAAAAGGTTGAGACCCAGTGGGTGACAACACCACAAATAACAAACCTCCGTGCATCACGCCAGAAAGACAGGACTATGACAACTCTAGTTTCTCAAAGCCACCCACATCATGCAAAGGCCAAACTGCTTCCCCAGCACTGCTGCTGCTGGGAGTAAAAAGATGTGGTGGGAAACCAAGGGCAATGCAATGCATGACTCCCTTGAAATTACATGGGGAGATCTTACGTGAATGGAAATACACACTTGGCTCAAAGCCTCTATGTGTCTTTGCCCATCCCTATAGGCTTCTTGTCCCTTGTTAAATGATGGCTAAGAGGGAAAGGGAGGCAATCAACCTATTTAGATTCAGCTTTCCCACCCTGAGGGTTTCTTCATCAGTGCAGCTGGCCAGAGCACTGCCTTTGTTCCAGCAGCCACAAAAAACACAGACACCCTCCCCTCAGCCCCCCTAAAAGCCCACAGAAGAGCCAAGATAAGTTTATAATGGAAACCCTGACACAACCTTAACTATAGCATCCTGAATGGAAGGCGATAATCTGATCTGTGTGTGAACTAGCTCCCCTTGTCTCGGTGGTATTTATCTTACTTTAACTCCTGTTACAAAAGGGTTGAGTCATATTGCAGAGCTAGCCAAGTAACAAAACTGCAAGGCTTGCTAAAACTTCAGATTCAAGGATAAACAGGCACAATCCTAAAATGGGTTAGAAGAGTCTCCACGAGAGCGCTGGTAGCCAGACCTCAGAGACTGGACAAAGGTGTTTTCTTCTGCTCTGCAGAGATTATCACAGCCCAGCAGAGGGGTGGGAGAGAGAGGGTGTAGAGCACAGGGCTATGCCCTTCAGTTCATGGTAACACATATTACCCTGGGCCCAAGAAACCTGATCCCGTAGCAACCTCATGTATGGAAAGTGCCCCAATCAGATTTCACTGTCAGGAGAAGAACAGTATTAACTCTGCATACAGATTAGTCACAAAACTGGGTCACTTCTTGCCTTTTCAGGGAGAGAAAAAAACTCAACCAAAACCAAGGCTTCTTTTTCAGATCTTAGCATGTCTTCCTCCTGGCCCTGACTTTCAAAACTGTGTGATGCAGTATGGTCATTCACAACTGTCTAAACTGATCAAACAGCACCTAAATGTGTGAGGTTAAACCACATTACACTCACCAGGCTTGTATTTCCTAGAATTCAGCTTGTTAGCTACTTACCGGTTCTTTTCTAGTTCATTGTGCGTAGACCTGGAAGATAAACAAAAATTTGGATTAGCCACCGTTGACCTCTCGGCACCAAAGGTGAACTGCTGCATACTACACATCCCCAGCAGCACACTGCAGTGTAAAGCCCACCAGCTCCACATGCTGAAATCTACAGATATAACCTCAGCAAGACAAGGGATTCCTCCTCTCCAGTATTTACCTGTTGCATGCATAGCAGGTACTCTTACTGGTGCTACAAAAAGTGCTCCCCTGAGAAAAGCACACAAAATCCCAAAAAGAAGCAATGATTACAGCAGAGGACCACAAGTCAGACATTCCTAAACAGCTACTGGCTCTGCCACTAACTCAGTACAGGTCTTGTATTCATGCTTTAGTTTCACCCTGTAAAAATACCGGCATCATCTGCTAACACAGGAGCTCCTACAGTATTAATGCATGCACATCAAACGCACGGAACCATCCAGCAGAACTGGCTCTGTAAGGACAACCCCTGGAGCCCTTCAGCAGCCACATGGTAGATTTAGCAAACTTAGTAGAGCTCCAGATATGGCCAACGTTTGGGCACAAAGAGGGATGGCCAGTACTGCCATGTTTGCAAACATCAGTAGCACTAAGTAGTGCTTTCAGGATGCCTGGAAACCCCTCAGGGATCAGAACAGCACTGCCACAGCACTAGCTTGCAGCAAAGCAAGTGACCCATGAAGTAGTACCATGACCATTTGACAAAGGATGGCCTTTGTCTCTGTACCTGCCCACCACCCCACGCATACTGCCAGCACTATGTAATTCACAGCTCACAGCTTGAAAATGAGACCAGTGAGGGAAAAAAAAAAAAAGCAAGTTCATCCTCCTTGCCTGTGTGATGACAGGAAGCACGAGTGGCAAAAAAGCTAAAATTCTTCCAGGATTTCTAATCTAATGGTGCTATTCGTAACCCAGGTAAGGGTGTGGAGGAATATTTACAAATTATAGCCAGTTATCCAACACTTCTCTCTAATGGAAGATCACCTTAAAATAAAAAAAGATCTATTTTGTTTAATTTGGCATCACATTTCTGCTGGAGCTCTGAGAAGATTATCCTCTATCCCCCATCTGGGGAATCCCACAGAGAATTCTACAATTAGGGAACTGAATGGAAGATGTGCTCCAAGGGAAACTCTGTCATAATTAAATGCTTTTCCAAAAAAAGGGAAAAGAACTGGTTAACAGGTGTTAGAACCTTACTGAAGATGATGAATAAACTGCAGATATCTGTGAAAAACAAAGTAAATGGCTGAAAGGTGTGACTGGTCAGAAGAAAAACAAAATGTTATTGTATGTCTGTGCAAGGTAGCCCAAGCAGTAAAATATGGAATACCCTGAAGTCAAAGGCACACTATAACCAAACTCAAAGTTGAGGAAACTCCCAAAGCAAATTCTTCTCTCCTGAAAACAGAGTCCCTCAAGTCTGGCTCACAGGAATCAGAAATTAGAACATATTTACTTCAGAAAACCTCACAAATCAAATCTACATCTCCCAAAGATTCTCAACCTGCAAAATGCACTTGTCCAGGCAACCTGGATGCAAATTAAACCACCAAGGCTGAGTTGAGCTGTTTAAAACCACTGCCCGTGTGTTCTGTGAAACATGCTTATTGTTCTTATTTACTGCATGTTCCTGCAGGAGACTTTGCACTCTTCCTGGCTATGACATGAGCAGTTATGAACCCAGAGATATGCAGTGGCTCGAATTCCTATATTATATTGAGTCAATTATCAAGGCCAGCACTGAAAGAACAAAGTTGGGCCCACTGCTGTGAACAAAATTAAAACAGCAGGTTCTCCATGCTCCTCTCACGCAGGAGACTCTTTATTACCTATCTGCCTTCTGATGAACAAGACAACTGAGAGGGGTCACAAGCTTTTCACCAAGTCAAGAAATTTATGCTGTGACTTTTAACCATATTGGTGACAAGGAACAAAGACGACCCCAGACTACCCCCCAACACTCCCATCATAGCTGAATGCAAAGGGAAGAATCTCAGCAATGCTGAATGAATCCTGTGGGGATGGTGTTCTTTTACCTGCCAATAGTTTGGTTAGTTTTACTGCGGACATTTGGAAGAGTTTCTGTTTTGACTTTCATCTAACTTTCAGAACAAAACAAAACCCCAGTGCCACTCCCCACTACCACCACTCATTTTCTGTGCTAGTTTTCTTTTGCTTGGATAACACATAGAAAACACCTCCTCTGTTCATCATTCACTTCATTTTCTGTAACTCCTCATCTAGAGATTAATTTTCTCACCTCGTGTTTGTGTCGCACGTATTACTAAGATTTATTTGGAGATAAACAAGGGCATAGTACAAAAAGTACAATGAAGTACAAAAACCTCCAACTGATACTACATTCAGAAAAAAAACATTTTAAACAGGTACAAATGTCATGGAACCTCTCTAACCAAGCTGGTCTTATCACCAACTGAGAACTTAGAGAGTATCACCAATGCTCTGAAACCAAAACTCCATCCCTGTCCACCATTATCATTTTTGATGGGTGCAGGATGAACAGCACAGCTGGAAATTACTGCAGCACACGCAGACTAGTTCAGGGTTACTTCTAACAGTGTTTACAACAGTAAGGAACTGGTATGTTGATGGTCCCAGCCTGTGTCACCCAGTGAAATGAGGACACCGCTCTTGAGCATGGACCACAAACCAGAGTAGCTCACATCACAGAGACAGCAGGACCTTGCCCCCACCAGCAAACCTGAAAGCACAGCCATACAGGTATCGGAACATTCAGAAAGCAAAACAAAAGCCCAAGCACATGTATCTGTGCTGCTCAGAACCCCAGTTGCTGCTTAAAAAGTAACTCAAGCAAAAACCACTCAAAAGATTCTCATTTAAAAGTCAAGTTTCTACAGTACTCAGTGCTTTAACAATAAATTTAAAACACCCCAATAACTACTGCTCAAAACTGAAAGAAAAGGTATATAAGGGGAAGGATCCTGCTGGGTGCATTTTGAAAACAGCTTGGGTAAAGATCAAGAAAGTTTTAGAAGTTTAACATAAACGAGTCAAGTGAATGACAAAAAAACCAGCAGAGCAGTGCCCACCTAGAATTTGAACAAGAAGCTAAGAGAGACTGAAGTTTATTCCTCTTTATCCCAGATATCTGGAACTGAACTGCTACAAACTGGGAAGAAATAGGCAAGCAGCAGTTGTCAGTCACTGCCTATTTAAGGTCAGATCCAGCAATCTTTTTGTGCCTGTTACTGTGATTCTGCCTGAACCTCACTACTTTAAGAAGGTATTGCTGAAACATTAAGCGACACCAAATTCCCCCAATGCATGGAACATAATTTGTCACTTTACCCATTTTTCTTTATTTAAAATAAAAATCTCTTCTGCCACAGTAGAGGCATCAAAACTTTTCCTGAGCACAGGTAAGCCAACAAAACAAACCACATCAGTGAGGAACAAGCTCTAAAGAGCACTGAATTCATTTGTCATTGGGTTTTTCTGTAATTAAAATCACAATGCTGCCACATGACATTAAACACTGCTGACCTTTCTGGTTTTCACATTTAATATTGATAAATAGCCCAACGAATGCATTTGCAGCATATCTGTGGCTTGGTTTGACTTCTTAGTGAAGTAACTGTTCTCTACTGGGAAAATCAAGCAATCGAGAATCCTTGTTGCCATACACAGATGGCATTTAGACTCAATGACCTTGTTAACTCTTTGTACTTGGTCACCCTCCTGCCCATTTCTGGCACCAGCTCCTGGCTCTAGAGGAACCCATGATTCCAAGATCGCCATCTTCATCACTACAGACATTCCAGTACCTCAGAAGATGCTGCTAGCCCTAAGTACTGCCAGATAAAGAGTAGGGAGAATAAGAATGATCATAACGCCTACACAGCTGATGCTTCTCCTCCAAGTTCACTGAACTTAACCAACTATGAAGCATTCCATCAGCTTGTTTATACCAAATCATGTTCAGCAGAACAGCAAGAACACCCTTCCACACAGATCAGGCCAATCACCTTCTGTCTTCACACAGATCCAGCCACCTCTGCTGCTCATCACACCACAGACAATCCCATTCATTTTACAGACCCCTCCCACCTTCTGGCTCTGCTGACACCCATTCACTCAGCCACCACATGGCCTTGCAGGAAATGCTTTCTTCCATTCCCCAAGCCTTCTGGAAGCAGAGAATTACACTACAGATCTCTCTTTTACGTGAGTTTTTCCACAGAAATGACTCTTATTGGAAACAACCAAACAACAAAACTAATGAAAAGGAAGGGTTTTTTTAGCAGGTTTTTTTTCTATTTTAAATTCACCCATGTTCACAAAACAGAACTTACTGGTTCCTCAGTGTTGTGCCAGGTTTCAGGAAGCAGTGGATCAATACCCTAAGTACTCTATGAAACCAACTGCACAAGCCATGGTTTGGAATGACTACGGAGAGGTTCTACCAGCAGCAGTGTGTGAGGGAGGCTTTCATCACAGACAAACAGCTGTGCAAGAGTCAAACCTTACTGCCCAGATGGAGACGCTTAAAGGCAGCTGTGAAACTATCTCACCTTTGGGAGGCCCAAGAGCCCTGCAAACGAGCAGCTTACAGCATTCAGCACTGCCAGGAGCTCCTACAGTGAGGAACAAGATGCAGCTGAGCAGGAGATGGTATAATGGAGCAGAAATCCTTATGTTGCCATCCTTATACCCTTTGCAAGTAGCAGCCTCGAGTATAACAAGAGCCCCACCTCAGACATGCATACCAGCAAACCTAACAAAATACTTCCTTCCAAGCAATAGTAGTGACAAAAGTTTTCTTAGTCACAACTATTCCATGATCCCCTACTGGCCTCAAGGTTCAGAAAAATGCTTCTCCATCAGTAGCTGAAGTGAGGAGCCAGAACATACTGTCTCACCTTCTCTCTGACATCAGTGGAGATGCATCAGATGAGCCTGGCCCCACACTCTGGCTAGATTTTCTGTCACCCTTAGATGGACATGGTATCAGGTTCCTCCCAAAGCTCTGATCCAAAGTGTTTTCCCAGGGGCAGCACACCAACACACAGAACTTCTTTTCCCAAGGTCACACAAGAAGCCTGTGGCAGCAGAGCAGGGTATGTAATTTGGGTTCCCTGAATCCCAGGACAAAGCTTGCTATGGGGTTGGTGTTCTCAGGTATCCCAGAGAGACAGCTAACAAGGATATTTGTGCCATCTGATTCTTGGACCAAAGACAGAAAAAAAGACACAACAGCTGAAAGTGGGCAAGTTGAAATAACCTCAACAGCCAACACCAACCCAAATCAGCCCTCGTGTCTTGCCCACTGTCTGACAAGCGAGACAACCCCACTCTCAAGATGCCATGAGCTGCCAAAGAAGAATCTAAAAGGGGAGCCAAGAGCAAAGCAATATTAGTTAATCAATAAAACTCATCCAATAAACACAACCAGGCTTAACCCTCACCCAGGGAAGGATCAGCAGTCAAAGCCCCATGCAAAGCAGCCTGCTGTTCTGTTGGTGTGTGTTCTGCTTTCTCAGTACAAGGGAGGAAAGGGCAAGACAGCTCCTCCTTGCTGAGTACCACAAGCCTCTCCCAGTCCCAGAGCTGGGCTCCCCCAAACCAGAGCAATACCCTGTTAAGCAGCACAAGGCAGCACTCTGCAGGGAAACTGTTTTCTAAGCCAGGCCACACAACAGCAAGAATGTTGTTTTGCATTCAGTGCTGCAATCTGGATCCAGCAAAGAAATCTCTAGCTGGCTTCACCCCAACACCCCGCAAGGTACAGGCTGGTAGCAGGCACGCTGGTTTGAGCCTTCTCCTGCCCCACCTGAGACCCTACGTGCAGAGGCTGGTTCTAGTCCCAAGTACGAAGGAAAAACTGCCCTATCTCAGACACTCCTTCACACAGGGCCCTGAATGGCCAAGAGTAACAGAGTTTGCTGAACAAGCAGCTATTCAATATTTTGTTTTCCCCTCATTGTTCAATGTGTGGCCTTAAGCCAAGCCCTGCTCTGAATACAGAGCCGCTGGTTTCCTTACAGGCTTTTCGACAGGCTCACCGAGAGCAGCAGCTAGGCAGTTCACAGCACAATTACTGCCAAGCATCCTCACTTTCCAAATCAGAAGCTAGCAAACAGAGAAATCAGTTGCAACTTCTTGTTCTTCTGTGCAGAACCCCAAGTGCCTGGTTTTCTAGGCCACTTTATGTGTTCAAAGCACACCTCTTACTGACATCCCTTGCAGCTGTGCACCATCAGCATTTCTGCAGCTCAGATCCCAGACTCGTATCTTGGAAAAAAAAAATCCCAATAGGAGCAACAGACTATTTGGGAGTTCCTATGACAAGCTGGACTGAAAGAGACTTGCTGAACATACACAGGGCTGCTGACAGAGGCCATGGGTGAAGCAAGTTCTCCAATGTGCTATTCACTTCTCTGTCTGCCTTCTAACTTCCGTGACAACTGAGCAAAGGTCCTATAGAAACCAGCTACTGCTCTTCCCAGCCCACAGTTAAACACATTAGAAGGGCTTCATACACACAGATCAAACACAAAAGCTGCACATATTCATTTAGGGGGTGCCTATCGTAGCTGTATCAGTACAGAAACCGACATCTACCTCCCTCACAGATGGAACAGCTGACATCTTCTGTAATCATTTAGAAGCTCTGCCAAACTTAGATAGATTGTTCCAGGTCAGGAGAAAGTATATTCTTTGCCTTCATCAAAACAGGATCCCTGTCAATGATCCATAAAGCAAGGGAGTTTGAACTTCCTGAAGACGGATTCTCAACATTTTTTTTCATACATTGACAAAAGTATGTTTTTCAGGACCTGGTGAAGAGAAACCTCAGGTTGCTTCACCATGGCACCTCCAAGCTTCCCCATGAAGAGAGAAGAACATGGCACAGGTTAAATGCAAAATACTGAGGCTTCTTCTCATGCATATCAAGTCTGCACTGTTCCCAAGGTCTCTCCCAAGTGCTAAGTGGGAAGGACAATCTCTCTACAAGATTTTCATAAACAGATCATTCAAAGCAATATTAATTATTTAAAAAGAATGAGGCACAGATTTCATCCATACCCTGCTAACGTCTTAACATCTCTACTAATTAAATTGTCTCTGTTGAATATTCAAGTTTATTATAGAGTAGAGTAAGGCCTGACACTGCATAAAGATCTCTGCAGCAGCCCTTGCCCCACTCACTCGTAGCAGGCTCCAGGAGTCTCGATGCAGAGTCAGGGTCTCAGAGCTATAGCTGATGGCACCTGTACAGCCTAGAGATCACAGAGATCAACAGAACGAGAATAAAGGCACAAGAGGTAATTTTCAAGCAGCCACAAGCTCCAAAACACCAATTTGGATCACATATAGGCATTAGAAAAGTGTATTACCCTAACATACAGATGGTGAAAACCATGTAGGTCACCCAGTATGCCCAGATCTCGCAGCCTTTCGGCAGCAGACTCAGGAAAAGATCCAAGGGCCCAGCAGGACAACCCCTTGCCCTACACCATGCTTCTTCCCACGCATAACATTACCCTTTCGAGAAAGATGGTCATATCCAGAAATAGCCTTAGCAATGTCATCAGCAGAACAACAATCTGTTTGGAGAACATGCACTTCTCTGCAACACCCATCTTCTGACCTAAAGAAATTGCCTTCAGATGCACTGGAGAAAAGGAGGCTTTCTGAGTAACCACCACCTGACTGAAATGCACTTTGAAAAGAAACTCTTGGCATTTGTACGGCTCTGGGCCAGGCCAGGCTTTCTTCACTTCTATTTAGACTTGTTAGTTATCTCTCATGTTACAACTCTACTGCTGCAATACTGTGTCTGGAGGTGAAGGGAGAAGAAATATATTTGAAAACACATTAACATCACTGTTACCTAGACACTGTGTTAAGGAAATTGAGGCACATAGTGACACAGGCTACAACGACATCAGGAAGAGAACCCAGATGTCCTGATGCCTGGGTTTATATTCTGTCAATAGGGATATAACCAGCATCTGGAGATCCATGGAACAGGAAGGTTGAGAAAAACAGAAGAGTCCTGCTGTCTTCTGTTCTTACAGTTCTGGCTCACAAGGAGTAACTACCATGTAGGCAGTGAGGTGGCTGCCCCCCACTGCTCCCAGATGGCCAATCTACTTGTGAAACAGTTCATGAACTGCTGCAGTTTGCACCCTAAGTGCTAAAGGCAAACCAGAGCAGCTGCCCTGCTACCTTACCATACCCGTACATTGCTTTACAGCTGCTGATGCACTGGAGATATGACAACTGGAGTGAGTCTCAATAGCAATCCCAGTGTCATCTGTCCCTTCCCCAACTTATTCCTTGATGGTGTAACAGATGGAAGGAGATAAATGAGAAGTGTTCAGAAAATAATCAATTCATTTATGCAGAGGAATCTTATCAAAACTGAGGCAAAATCATTGCTCTTAGTCCACATGCCTGCTTGTCACAGAGCAAGCAGCTAAGTATAAACAAGTAATTAAGATAATGTTGGAAATCATCTATGCTACTTCAAACTGGATTCATAAAGGAACAGAACTGAAGTCACTTTTACATCAAAGAATGGAAATACAGTAGGGAGCACAAAAAGAGATATGGGAATATATTCAGCAGGATGGAAAAAGCAGCCCTGTTCCCTCGGAGCTGATCAACAAGACTGTCTCACAGAAAAGAGATTCAGGCAAAGGCCAGCCAAGTGCATAGCCCCAGAGACCCACAGCCTCTGATCACAAGAGCCCAAAATAGTCAAAAAAACCAAATGCTATCTTTGTTGGTTCAAAGAAGGTTGTGAGTAGAAACCAGCACTCCCAAGAGAAGAACAAACAGGAGCTAGTCTTTGAATTTGGACAGAAGTTTGTCAAGAGGCATCAGGAGATGATCAAGAGCAGGAACTCCAACAAGCAAGACCATTCATTCAGCAGCATGACATCGACTGGTCTGTTTGGGTCAGAAGCACATTTAAAAGTTCAGCCAGGAATAAGAAAGGACAGCATGTGTCTTACCTACAAACAGGTAAGCAGAGAGAAAACATTACAGGTGACAAACAATTCAAGCAAAGGATCAGGTCAGGTTAAACAAAAAGCATGAAGGATAGATTGCTGTGTTGTGGATGAGGCATCATGAAGAGAAGACACAGAAAGGATAAAAAAAAAAAAGCATCAAGATAGAAAAACGGAAAAACACCTGACAAACAAGTAATAGTATCTAAACCAGGGAACTGGCTGTGCACTGAATGTGATGGAAAGAGAAAATAAGGAAGTTCCAAAATGGATGACCATGTTTTAACCAAGTATCCTCCCTACCATCCCAGGGCACTAAGTTCCCTCTAGGTGCTGGGGCTAACAAGATTCATGTGTCGAAGAACCCTAAGCACCAAATTCTGAAGTTTCTTGTCCCTGTGCCTGCAGTGCTATCAGTGATTCAAATGAGCCCACAGTAGTAGAGTAGAAGTGCTGCAACATGAACAGTGCAAGGCCTGACTAACGGTCCCACTGCTGCAAGTAGTATGCTTCTACAGAGGCTTCCCCCAAACCTGGGAGACCAAGAGATCACAAGCCTTCAGATGCCAAGCAACAATTCACCAGAGAGATGCTGTAGGTAGTGAATCGTAACAGAGTTGCAGATAACATCAACAACTGAGCTTACTTCTAGTTTACACAAAGGCCTCTTTGCACAAGTAAAACTGAGACTACAGATTAAATTTTATACCTACTCAAGTTATCACAGCACAAATTCAGTGCAGAATCACGGTTTTCTGCATAGACTCCCCACTACACAGATCTCTCTGTGCATAGTTGTATCACTAACACAAAAAGAAAACCACATGCCACAGCGCTGCAGAACCTTCTTGCTTAGAAGGCTATAAAATAAACAGGGTGACAAAGGGGAACACAGTGTGTTCCCCTATGGAAATTGCTACATCAGCCCCAGCAATTTTGAAGGCCTCATCCCTTACTAGAGAGTGGGGTTTGTGCTTCTTGCTCCACTTGCTGAGTTCACTGACATTTTCTACTTTTTCTCTGGTAAGCTTCCAGTTGCAGCCTTGCAAAGCTAGGCTACATCACTGAAGATATACTGCATACAAAACCTCACCTACATAGATACATTTTCTCCCCCCTAAATCGTTAGAAAGACCTGTGATATAGATCAGATACAAGGAAAAGCTTAACTTAGGTTCAGAAACTCCATCATCATTACAACCTGCTTGCCTATACTTGCAGGCTACACTGGGACAAATCACATCAAATGGGCAGATGGGATGTGCTGAGGCTGAATGGAGCTATCTGAACACAGCTCTCCTTGCCAACCTGCCTTGATCAACTGCAGTCAGTGCAAACTCGCCCAAGACTCTAACAAGGGGTGATTCTGCCTCATGTGCATGGAAAGTAAGCCACTTCCCCAGTCTAACACACAAACTGATGCTACACCTTCTCAAAAACAAGTTATAAGCACAGTCAAGTGTGCTAGCCAGTCCCTCTCAATGCATCAAACACAGAGGCAATCCTTTTTTCTTTCTTGAAAAGTCAATTATCATATTAATGTACACTCTCGAGGAAGGCAAGATTCAATTTCCAACAATTTCTGGACAAAATTTTAACAGCAGCATGGAGATTCAAGACAGTAATCACACTGTTTGTACATTATCAAAATGTGGCATAAATCAAAACATGGCACGGCAAACCTCAGCCCTTCTCTGTTTCACACATGTGTATTTGTACTCTATGAAGCAATGCCAAGTCTGAGCCATGAATAGAGCTCCCTGGCACTACAAGGCTTGAGGCAGAAAACAGTCTCTATCCCCAGCATAGACATAAGGGCTAGATTCTAAGCCACCTACACACAGTGAGTCAAAATTCAGCTCCCACTAGCTGTGGAGTAAGGTGTGATCCAGCCATGCAAGCAGCTAAGAAAACCCAAAAAGACCACAAGCAAATAAACAAAGCATCACACAGAAACAAACAACAACTGAGAGAGGCTAGAAAGCAGCAAAGCTGTCAGTGAAAAGCAAAAGCCTTAGAGACCAGCTCTCTGGGACATGAAGAACAAGGTAGGGGCTTTGTACAGAAAAGTAGACCAACATGGACCGATTTGCTCGTGCAGGTATTTCTTACATGAGACAAGCAAACCACTCAGCCCCCTGTGCCTCCTCTCACCCAGTAAAACTAGAATTACAGTACTGTCCTAACTCCAGGGGATGTAGGAAGGATTGAAAACCACCAGTCATCAACACAATGTGGGGGGCAACAAACTCCTCTGACAAAAGAAATATATTTAAAATTGTGCTTAAGCAAGTGTTCACCACCCCACCCCCCAATCCTCCACTGTACAGCAAGGTACAGCTGGGCAACACTGCTGCTCCGGTAAGTCAGGCTTTCCTGCTCTTCCTGCTCACCAGACAACCAGAGCTGACTTGCAGCTACACAGGCCACATCCTTTCAACTTCTGCACCCATGTTTGAGAACCTGTGGCACACAAAGCCATCACCCAAGGTACACGAGGTACCCAGTGCACACCCATCTGTCCCCATACTTGCTCAGGGACACAGTGAGCAAATTAAGCTCAAAGCCAAGAGTACACAAGGGTACAGCTTTCAACAGTACAGCCCCCATCCCTACACTCAAGACCAATTTTGCAGGTTATGAGAGTGGAGGGCTACAGAGAAGACTCAGCACAAAAGTGGATGATGGAATTTAAGAGTGTTGAACAGACTGAAACAGGACAGCAACAGAGAAATCCAGAAGCTGCACCACTACAGCAGCCAAAAGGGCAAAGAAACCAAGACACTCAGATTTGAAAGACACCATGTCCAAAATGCCTTACCACAGCCATTACAGCTGTTGATTCCAAGCTCTGCACACAACCTGCTACTAGACTGTGGATATGTGAAAGACCCTTGGAAAGCAGCCTCAGACACAAGGCAGGATAACAGGAAGAAAGAAAAATCAAAAGAAAAAGAAACTGGACAGAGATCAAACCCTCCTCTGTGGAACTGAGCAGTAAGATTCTTAACAACACAGATCTCCTGAGAGAGTTGAGGGCTCCTAGTGCCACTGGGGGGGTGCCTGGCATTTCCTCAGGATCAGACAAAAAAAATTAACAGCTTTTCTGCATGCCTTAGAGTCCAAATAAAAACAAAACACAAATGGCAATCTAATATTGTAACGCAATTTCAGATTCTGTTATAAATCCTAATTTCATTAAACTGATTGTATTTGGGGAAAAAAAAATCATTTACCATTCCTGTTGTTTGTATTATTTCCTACTGATACAATGATTTAAATTGATTATAAAGTCTTCTCAATTATTTTCCAAAATGTATAAATATCAATCCAGTCTAATCCTAACTACAATGAAACTTTCAAATAACTGCACTTTTGTTTAGAACTGCATATGTAGAGGCCATAAGAGCAGTTTCCAGCGATACTGAATGCAAGTTAATGAACCTACAGAACTGTGCCCCCAGCACTGGCTACTTCATTGCCTCTAGTGAGTTTTTAGAAGTAAGCCTCTGCCCCAGAGCAAGGGCTAAACATTAAATAAGTGAGCCTGTAAGACAGTAAATCTGCTAATTTTTACCCCAAACCGAAAACTAAAAGACTTCTGTAAAGAGCAAATTAAAAATAAAAAAAATAATCAAAATTAAATTCTAATTTAATACCAGCTGTCTAATTGATTTGCTTGGTTTTTTTGCTTTTAGCTCTATGTTAAGTGGGGTTTTCTTTCTTTTAAGTTTCTCTTATTTTTTACAAACCAGTCCAGGTCACAGTGACTCTCTACATATTTTTGCAGGTTGCGTATTTTCAGTACTACCCAAATATCCATGACTAAAGCAAGGCTGCTTATCTTTAAATATACTGAGGTTTTAACTCGCAGCATACAACACCAGGTCTTTACAATACTCATACAAAACTGTTCATGTATACACAAATAATGTCCACAGAATGCAGAGGAAAACCCCTCTGCAGCAATCTGCATACCGTTGGTTGCACAACTGAGACCACTGAAGGAGAGAACCTGAGTCAAAATATCTTTCTCTAAAAATGCATCATGTCAGTTAGAAATAATGAAGCAATGTTTTCCCTCTTTTCTGCAAGCTGCTGTTTGGGGGTAGGAAAAATTACTTTGCTGGGATTGGGAGAACACTATGGCCCTGTAAGAATAAAGTTTGTTCCACCACTGCCATCCAGAGCAGTGCCTGCCTGTTACTCACAACTTTCTGGGCCATGACAGCAGACCCTTTAGGGAAGGAACAGCTGTCATGTCTGCATATGCTGACATACTTGGATTTAAACTATGAATTAAAAAGTATCTAGGTTCTGTAAATACCCCGCACCAACAAGCAGCAATACTGCCCAAGTATCAATTTCTACAAGTGTATAAATAAAGAAAAAACAATGAAAACAACTGGGATTTGCAAAGGTTGCTTCAGCAACATTTTCACAGGAGGCTTTTAAATAACAACACCTGCACAAGATCTGAATGCATAGTTCTTCTACACTAATTAAAGATTTTAAAATGAAAGCAATATAAGTAAGTCTCTTATCCACATATGTAATACAAGTTTTGCCCCTCATCAAGAGCTTCATATTTATTAGTTCAAAGTCCATTCAAACTCCATCAGACAGAACTTACTGAATTGTCCCTTTGACTTTAGCTGGAAGGGCTGGTATAGAGCCTTCCTTAAACAAGGCTGATGCTATACTCAGCGTCACACAAAACACACTGCAATCCATTTGGAGACGCCCTGAACTTCACAGTTGTCACTTCCCAGCACTGCAGCCATCTGGAAGACCTGCCATCTCCTACCGCAAGTGCAAGCTGCTATGGCTGTGCTAAAAGAAACTTCCACTTCCAACTGTGCATAAGGTCAGAGCTCCCTAGAAGCTGGGCTCTGCTCTCTGCCTCAAACAGACCTGATGTTGGTCACTCCTCGAGGCCAAAACAAGCAGGAATGGCAACACACTGGTTAACACTCTCACTCTAAAGATCTGATTTGGCCTCTGCATTCCTTCTATAATGAAGGTTTTAAGAAACACTAGAAAATACCTTTGCTGCTGCTCCACTGCCTTTCCTCCCCCACACTGAGTAACACTAAGCCTGTCACACTAAATGGCCCAGCAGGCTGGTCTCACCAAGCACAGAAAGGTGCCCCATGACAGCTGTATCAGAGCATTCTGTGCCACCAGGGCACAATAAGCACCCAGACCTGAGGGACCAGCAGTACTCCGCAGTCCCTCTCTATCTTACAGGCTGCTGGATTCAGTGCTAAGGAGCTCCTGAGGGGGATGTGCTTCCAGCCCTCCTCTGGAGAAGGGCAGGTTGCCATGACAAAGGCCTTTGAGAGAAAGAAGTGTGGGATGGAAAAATAGTATGTGAGAAACCTAGAGGGGAAAAATGCAGATCTCAACTCACTATTTGCCATCATTTCCCAACACAGTCACTGGGATTTTCGTTCATGGGAAACAATGAGAGCTACAAGTACCCTGAAATCAGGATGTAGGGAAGCAAACCAACATGCAACACACAAAGATCTTTGGTTATGCCAATCATGAAGAAAACTTCCCCACAGTAAAGTGTTCCAATATCACTTCAAAGAACCTTTATTATCAAATGCTGCTGAAGCAGAATCACTGCAAGCAAAGGCACCTTTCTCCTAGGCCTTTACAGGTCCCTCCCAGTGGCCTTTTGAAAGCTTTAATCACCTGAGCCACCTGGCACCATTTAATGGATTGCACAGATCTTGCTGCCGTAAAAGCAGGCTTGCAATTGCCTTTTCAAAATTATACTTAATGTTACTAAAGTTTCTCTATCCCAGAAGGTCTCAACACTGTCTGAAAAATTCTACAGTAGTTTGCAAAAGAAAAATGAACAAAAGTGAGAGGGGAGAGGCAGATTCTACCACAGCACTAATCAGGCTTAATCTGTAGTCTCTTCTACATTGAAGAAACCAAGAAATCAGGCATCATGTAAGAGAAGTGTCAAAAGCATAGAATTCTACAACTATCAGCAATCGAAGAACTGGGAAATCCCACTGCCTTGAAAGGTAGAGCAAAAAACAGCATCATTTTCCTGAACTGGATTTTTAACACGTTGTACAGAGATGACAGTCATCTCCCTCTCTCCCATTTGTTGTAGGGGATCCATTTCAAAACATCATTTCCTTGCTTCAAATCATGCCAGTCATTACAATCCCAAAGCACAGAGGCTGTACACACACTATCCCTTAAAAGCAGTGACTTCTGGGTTGGAAAAACATCAACTGTATATAATGGGAATAGCTACTGCCTTCCTGCTTCTTAAATCCTATGAACAGATCTCCCTATTCCCCTTCCCTCTGCAGCATCTCAGCCTTGGCTCTGAGTCAGCTGGCAGTGCCACTTCAAACAGAGCTCCCTGATGTCCCCTCTGTTCTCAGCACTATGGATCCAAAAAGGAACGCTGCACTTGGGTGTCCCAGGTCTGAATCCCCCTGTGCTCAGATTCTTCCCATTTCCCCCACAGGATCAGTTTCTACCCTCTGCTTCCAGTTTTCTTTTCCAGCTTCATCCTCCCAGGCAGCCCTGCACCCCATGCTTTTCTTGCCCACATCATACCTGATGGCAATACTTGCACTGCTGCTACTGCCGCTGTGTCTTCTTGCCCGGCTCAGCCTCCGTGTGGGTTTTGGGTCTTGTATGCCAGGACTTGGAGCTGAGGGGCAGGTCGAGGCATAGCCATGTTCACACTCTGCATGAGAATCAACAGGCAGAGCATTAAAAAAGGGTCATTAAAAAAAATAAAACAGAAGTCAGGGGTCAGGCCTCATCAAGAATCTGTCAGTCTAGCTGGGAAGGCCCTTAACCACTCAGGAAAATGACTGATGACATGTTCAGAAGGAAGTGGACTGGGAGGTGAATAAAACAGAAGAAGGAACATATAAAGGCTCTGACAACCTTGGAGGAAGGACACCACCACTTCAACACTTGGAAACATCAAAAGAAAACATGACAGCCCAGAGAACCCCACCTGTCACCTGGCCAAGCCACCTGAACTGGGCAAGCCGGGCAAAAGTCACCCTGTCATAGGGGTCTCTGCACAACCAGAGAGACCCACCACCGCTCCTCCTGCCCCGGGAGGAACTTTCACAACAATTGCCCTACTTCCCCATTCACAAATCTCATTCGGGTCAATGCGCCTGGTCCCTTCAAACATCTTCCATGTCAGCCTCCACCTCCAGGAGGACGGGTCAGCCTGATTCTCACCAAACCCTGCGTCGTCGTCGACTCATCCCCAGCAAACCCTCGACCTACTCCCCTCTTCCAGGGTCACTGTCACCCCTCAGAGGGGCCCTAACCCCGTCCCCGTTCCCCCGTGCCCTCGTCCCCCCCATTACCTCTCTCCCTCCTCTCCAGATAGTCGGCCGCCTCCAGCAGCCGTTGGATGTTGATCAGCTGGACCCGCTCCATGACGCTGCGCAGCCCCAGGCCCCCCCGAGCCACCACGCTCCCGGCTGCCCCACTGGACACGGGGGCGGCTGCGGCTGGGAGGAGCGAGGGTTCGCCGCCGTCTTCCCCCGGTCCCTGGGCACACCGGCAGCCCCCTCGCTCCGGGAGGGTGGGTACTGGGGGCGGTTCAGCCGGAACGGTGGACTGTGGGCGCACAGCGGGAGCGAGGGAGCACGCGAGACAGCAGCGGGACCGGGACCCCCCTCCCAGGCAGCGAGAGAACAGCTGCTCCCGACCCAGACCCGTCCCCACGGCCCGGCCGAGCGCTGCCCCCCCCAATCTCCCGCACCGGTCCCGGCCCGGATTTACCCCTGCTCCGAGCCCCGCCAGGTTCCGACCCCAGCCAGGACCAGGACCAGCCCCGCCCCCGGAGCCGCCCCGCACCACTTTGTTTACCTCCGCCCGGCGCTCACGGGAGAGGGAGGAGCGGGGTGGCGCGAGGCCGCCTGGGAAACGGAGTCTTTGGGCGCCGCCGAGGGGACGGTTCTGTATCCGCCCCGGTCCCGAAGGGACAGTGGCAAGGCCCGGAGGGGACGGGTCCGTGCCACCCAGCTCCTGAGAGGGCCGTGTTTTGCCCCGTTCTGCTTCCCTCGTTGCCAGTTCACATCCCCGAAGCACCCATGACACCAATCCAGGGGCACTCACTGTGTCCATAGGCCCAACAGTAAATAATCACAGGATGGTTTGGGTTGGAAACTACCTGTGAGATCATCTAGTTCCAAGCCTCCTGCCATAGACAGGGATACCTCAAACTAGACCAGGCTGCTGAAAACCCCATCCAGTCTGGTCCTGAGTATTTTCAGTAATGGGGCATTCACAACTTCCCCTGGAACCTGTTCCAGTGCCTCGCCACACACCCAGTTAAGAATTTCCTCCTTACATCTCCTCTAAATCTACCTTCTATTAGTTTAAAGCCATTACCCCGATCATATCACAACAAGCCCCTATAAAAAGTCCATCCCCAGCTTTCTTGTAGACCCCCTTCAGATACTGGAAGGCTGCTATAAGGTCCCTTTGATGCTTTCTCTTCTCCAGACAGGTGTTGAGTGGTCTTGGCTACCCCACAGGCTGGGGCAAACACCCACAGCTGCCTGTTGGCAAGAGCTCTTCTGACAGTCAAGATGGACATGGCCACTTCATCCCTCTCCTCACAAACACCAGGGCTTCCGGTACTAGAACTGCCAGGGCTGTGGCTAGAATAAAGGAGAGGCAACATAAGCAGAAGGTGCAGCCACAGGGTGGAGCTTTCCAGTCTCACCGGTTGAGATGTAACTAAAGACAAGGTGCCAGTCTCTGTAAAGTCATACCTGGAGTGGCTAATAAAGCATTTCTGGTGGGAACAGAGGTGCAAGGCCCTCTTTTTAATGGGAACACAGCCCTTTAAGATCACAGACAAAAGACATCCCAGGGAACAATCTCACTATGTACACTTTGTACATTTGAGATAGCACATAAGCAAGTAACAACAGGGATAATCTCAACCTTTTAATAAATACCGTCACACCTATACCTTACAGTCTCATCTCCACTCTTCTCAGCATCTTCATAATATACTGATGTCCCGATGACCCTCGTGATCACACTTGTGACTCAGAATTTGCCAACTACTTTAATATTTGCTACAATGGAGGTTATCAAATATTAGCATTTAACTGTAAGATAAATGCATACAAAAATATCTGATCTGCATTCATAAAGGGAATTACCAGAGAACATTTGAAGTCAGAATCAAAACATCCAAAGCAAAAACCTGAATCTCAAACTGACAGTGACTTAAAACCCCTCTGATGATTGTTTTGTAGTTGCAGTTTGGATTATGTATCATGGGTCTGAACTATGTGCCTAAAGGTTACATCTGCCAGCATTCCTCCATCAGGATGGGAGCTGGAAAAGTACCCTGACAAAAAAACAAACAGAAAAGCTGAGATTCTCAGTTAATGGCTGGTGTGTGGTAGCAAGAACTTTAAACAGAGTACAAAAACATCAGGAGACTTGTGATGAAGTTGCAAGAGTTGGCAGCCCTCAACTTGAGAAGACCTGAAAAAAAGTGGATTCAGGGTAGCTAACTTTTCTTTAAACGTATTCCACTGATTGATCATGTCTGATGTTTCCTCAGAAAACTGCAGGCTTGCAGCTGATGAAGGTAGAAGTAATACTGCTATTCAGTTCTTACACTGCCCTTTTCATCTCCAAATCTCAAAGGGTTGATTTGTTTTGTTTCCCTTAAGATGGGACGGCTGAAGAATAAAGGAAGCTGGGACATCCTCAAGGGTATCCCTTCGTCATTCTGCACTGTGGAAAAGTAAGCCCCAGCCCTTGCTTGGGCAGGACAGCCTTCATGCACATACCTACACCCAGACAGACCACAGCACTTGTGAAAACTGGCTTTAGTTAGGAGGAGAATTTGAACAAGGAAGTGTTTTCTCTCTCCCCACCTCTTTTTTCTACACTGGAAACTGCAGATAGAGCAGATTGTTAAAAGCACTTGGAAAGTTTCATACTTGAGCAGTTTGATGGATGCTTGTATGATCTTGGATTGCTTTACAAAGGGAAAAGGACACAGATGAACACAACACTACATTACAGTGGGGTTAACGCAAGAACCTTTCTGGGCTCTAACTATGTTGCTTCTAACCTGCTTCCCAAACCAGGGACCCACCTGCAAATCAGAATTAGAAATACTAAACATTAAAAACCCCACAACCCCCACAAAACACTTCATGATGAAGCCCCAGAATCACTGCAGGGCAGACAGGTACTTGTCAGGATCCATCACCACCTCTGCTTTTCTGATAGAACATTTGCAGATTTGTGGTGCCTCTTTAGGATTTAAATAGGGAAAGCCACAACTGGAAAATAACAGAGTAGTTTAGGAACTAAACTACCAGTTTAGTGTCAGCCTCCTGAAGCTAGTTCAAGATACAAAACAAGAGTGTACAAAGGAGGGGGACACGGATACACATGCTGCATTAAATCACTGCTGGAATGAAGTAACAGCAGGATCAGTTCTGCATGCAATGATGTAGGATCAGCTCTGCCATTTACACATCAGCTCAGCTTCCATGTCTTTGTTTCTGAAGTAAACAATGTACAATTAGGAAAAAATTTCAGTGTGAAAAAAAGACAAATTTGAGAGTAAACTGTGGGACATCTTCCCAAAGAAGGAGCCCTGAAGAGGATCCACAGCGGATCTTCAGAATCTTTCACTTGCCATTCCGAGTGCTCGTGTGGGCAGGTCAGCCTGCAAAATGCCAGAGTTGTATGTGACAAACACAAGTGGGATGAAAGTGAACGGTATGAAGAGGCCCAATTTTTTTTGAGTACAGACCAACCCCCCTCCAAGTCAATTTTAAATGTGGTTGAGCAGTCCACACTGGGCAACACTGGGGAGGGGTTAAGAGAAGAGTATTTTAGGAGAGAATGAGATCATTTAATTTAGTGGCTCCGAATGATCTGTAAGTACAGTTTTCTGATTATAAGTGCTTGCTGCTTGGCATCCCTTCTGGCAGCTGTGATTCACTTTCATTGTGTGTTCTGCTGCTTCGCCCTTTAGAAAGGGGCTTTTTACATTTTATTAAATGGCACTTCGGCAGCCCTCCATTTCCAGCCTTAATAATGGATTTGTTAATCTCCCTGATAGCCTTTCCCTCCTCCTTAGCAACAATTTAAATATCCAAGAAGAAATCTGCAGTGCAGAAATCAATTAATATTTACATCTGAAATGCTGCTGTACTATTTTAATCAAGTAGAACAGATGTGGTCTGTTTTTTACCAACATCAACATCACTGGCATTAAAGTAGTATCTTCCATCAGGGAAATTTTCTAAGGGCTTTCCAGAAAGTGGTGGTTTAAGCTTCTAAAAACTGCAATGACTTTAGCTCTTTCCTTTCCACTCTGCAGCAAGGGAAACTGAGGTGTAAGCACCATAATCACTGGCATGAAGACACACCCTAAGTTAGAGGTGGAACAGGAACACAGCTCACAAATCAAGATGCCCCAACCTTGTGCTTTGAACACAAAGCTTAGAAATAACACAATTGTTAGCAACGTCAAAGTTATTTTCAATAGGGCAATCCTTTTGGCTAAACTGCCTAGTTTTCCGCCCATTCTTTGCCTTTTTTTAAGGTGCTCGTATTCCCAACTCTGCAATTTTTTAAGGAACATAAAGATGGCAACAGCTGCAAATTTTCCTTAACCACCTTCACACAACTCCTGCAAATTCTTAATAACCCTTTCAAAGCCTTGAAACCTAACAACCCTACAACTAAGACATGAACAGAGATCCCTAGTAGGAATCATGCTCTGCTGCTCTCAAATTAATGAACAAATTCATCAATTTCCCATATTTCTGGGGACAGCAAGCATATAAAACTCCCTAGTTTTTCTAGCCAGGGAAAAACAGCTCTGGCATACCTGAATATCCCACCTACCAGTACACAGTGGGACAACAAGGTCTCTATTCTTGTACTCATGACTGTAGCAGCTCAGCGTCAGAGGACTCGTAGCAGCGGCCTGGAGAACATCCCAAGTCCCACCCACTCAACACCCTTCCAGCGCCTGCAGTATCTTCAGTACAGGACCCATACCGCCTATAGAATGTAGACTCATTTCTCATCTGGGAGCCTCATTCTTTCTCAAGGCATCAGATAATCCCTTTTGCCACTCCCACTGGTGCCTGGAACCCATCTGCTGGTGAGGACAAATGTTCCTCCGAGCCAAGCCACCTGGATATCCAGGAGTTTGAACAAGAATAAAGCAATGCTGTATTCTTCACAAAGACCAGGCTCTGCCAATCAATAGGGCAAAAGCCACAGGTGCACCAGCAATTTGGGCTGCACGCTCCTTCCCTCTATAAGACGTGTTGTTCTCTTCAGACCTGCGCTCTGCCCCAGTTTATTCTCAGTCAGTGACTTCTGCTGTGACTTTGGTCAAGTCTGACTGACTCGCTCCACAATTAAGTACAAGAACCTCCCACAGGAAAAAAAATACACCATATACAGGATGGGATCCCTCAGCTAAATAAGATGGTAGGATTCTTCAGCCAACATCAGCAGGTGCTTCTTCACCAGCCTTCAGTGCTCTGCTGACAAAGGATGTGATCGTTTTTCAGCAGCACTTCTGGCACAGTCCCACAGTTTTACCTGTGCCCTATCATTTCTCCTACTGTGGCTTCCTTCTGAATTTTATGCTGAGGTCCTAACAGCATGAGTCAAAATAGCTCAACCTGGAAGTGGCTAACACATGAATCACTGGGGCCAGGTCATGAACCAGGAGGAACAAAAGGGGTTTATTGTGAGCTGGATGAAAAACAAAAATAAACCAGGCCTGGACTTTTCCATGTATCACATCACTCTAAGATCCAAGACCATCTATAGTGACCTTGAGCCAAATGTTCAGCTCTCATTGATCCAGTGGAAGGTCCATGCACAGACCAAAGGCAGTCTCAATTTCCTTCTGCCCTCCACTAATTGTAGATTTCTGATACTTCTTTACTTCGAGTTGTCAAAAGAAGACCCTGAACAGCACACAAACAATGAAAGGAGCCTCATGAATATACTGTTGACTCACCCTTAAGGCTCAGTTTTTGCTTTCCTGACTTCAGACAGGATTATTCAGGAGCAGAGGAAAACTCTAAGATTTGTTATTCTCAGACAAAAGGTCAATAAACATAGCTAGCACTTGAAGAAGATTTGTTTCCCACGAGGAGCCAAAGGCCCATCCCATGCATGTGCACCTCTACTAGATTTGTGAATAAGGCCACTGCTGTTAAAGTGGCTTGTTTGCCTTCATGCTTTTAGAAGAGGATATGGCGACACATGTCTGTATCTGCAGCGAGATGAGTACAGATTGCATACTGTGTCCAATACAGATAATCATCACACCCAAAGAATTCATCACAAGTTTACGCAACTCCTACTGTACTGACAAAAGTGTGAGTCCACACACACACAAAGGGGATGCCTGGCACATACTAATGCTCAGCTGAGTTGACTCCAGGTTCCTCTAAAAGCATCTTTCAACAACCAGCACTTCAACTGCTACAGATTTCCAGCCATGCTTATTCATGAAGTGGCATTTGCAGAGGTCACAGATACACCAACAGAGCTGCCCTCAGCACAAGTTTCATTTCTGAAAACAGCCACTGTAATTTTATTTTTTTTATTTCTATTCCTTAGATACCAAGCTTAAATTTCTACAAACAAGTAATTTGGAAATCCATATGTATCTGTCAGCAAGGTGTGTTGGGATTGGGTTTTGTGGTCTCACCATGAGAACTGCAGCGAACAGGCAGGCAGTACCATTACTCACTTCCAGAGGCAAAAGGGAAAAAATAATTTGGTTATATTCCAGTGGCTGAAATACTGCAGTTTACCCAAACAGTCCAACAAGAGGTCTCTAGCCTCTCCCATCACAGTACCTTAATACCAATACATTTTTACTCCTTTTTTTTTAAGTGAGACAATATTACAAGGGTGGTTTTACTGTTGGTGCTGAAAGGGCACCAAGCATGGTCTCCCCCCTTATCATAGCCCTAATGTACTTGTACTCTGCTCCATAGCTCTCAGCCATTTGTTTCTGTCTCCACACCATGCAGCCAACCCGTGACCCCTGTGCTAATACCCACTACCACAAGGGTAGTGGTAGGTGGGATGTGGGACCTGTCCACATAGAATAATCCTTTTATTTCTCCCTGGACACCAAGCAGGTGAAAATCCTGCCCTAGACACAGATGTCTCCACTACCCACCTCATACCACCGCTCTGCAGGCAGAGGTGGGAAGAGCCTTTTAGCTGCTTCTCTACCACCAGATGTGACATGCACACTCTGGGGTATCTGAAAATTTGGACCCACAAGACACTGTGTTGCCTCTGCCTCACATAGGGCCCTCTAACAAATAGCATCTGTTACTGTTTGGGTCAGTGTTCTATAAAGGTGAACAACCTGTCACAGCCACCAAAAGCTTGGAAGAACAAATGTGGACATTTGAGCATAGTTTATCAGAAAATGTATACAACTACTAGGAAAACCAATCGAGCTCACCCAGACACAAGAGCTCTTCCTTAAATTCCAGCCTTTGGATAGTGCACCCCTTCAGCTTCCACACAGCTCTGATACTGATCCTAGACAGCTTCCTGGTGCTTCACCCAGACCCATCCCTGTCTGTGTCCTGGTCAGGAGAAAAACATGTACCTGCCACCTCTGGATTTTTAAGATGACGTTTCCTTGGGGCAGGGCACTGTTATTCCCCTAGGTGTACAGCACCCAGCACAACAGGGTAGTGACTCAGCCACCTTACTGATGGGAGTGACACTGAAACAGCTCGTTAGAGCCCTGTGTAACACGCTGGTCAAATGACCTGGGCATCCTGCAGGAAGCAAGCAAGAACCTAGTGTGCTTGCCACTAAGTCTGGCCACAAACTACATCACCAAACTTTTCTGAGCTGGTCTCTTCTGTGATTGCTAATTGCCAGGTCAGAGACTACAATGAGGAGTGACCAGCCAT
>VZRI01003220.1:0-10560 GCA_013397515.1 Upupa epops
GATTCTAGGATTCTATGACTTCATTGCTGGAAAAATGGAGCCTGAGTGACACTGTGATGGTCCAAAGTCCTTGAGGAAATTCAAGAGAAGGATTTTCAGAGGAAAAGGTTTCCTAGGACCACAGTCCCACCTCCTTCAGGCTGTCCCACAGACAGGACTTGTTCTCTCCACAATTCCTCCCTTGTTAAGAGCCAATCCCCGTAAGCATCTTTTAAAAAGAGAGGACAAGGATAGAACAGAAGTGGAAAAGTTCAGTTGGCAGGGACCTACAATGACCCCCTCATCCCACTGGAGATGTTGTTACCCACCTTTTGTGGCGGAAAGAACAGGCCTCCCCAGGTCCTGCTGGGTCCCATCCAGCTGCAGATATTCTACAGCTCTGGGATGTCTTTGGAGCGATTGGGAGTGTTTTGCTTCAACCTTTCTCATAAACTCACTTGCACAGCTCCTCTGGAGGGGAAAAACCTTCAGTCTGTAGTACAACAGCCTTTGTCAGAGCCCAATAATGGACTCTCAGTTCTGGTGGTCTGCATCCCTCAAAGATGAAATGGTCCTTTCAGCTCTGGTTCTGCACTGGGGGAGGGTTCCTCCCGGCTCACCCTGCTTTAAAGTAACAACAGAGTCTGCTAAAAAGGGGGAGAAACAGCAGTAAGCACCATTTTTCCAGCAAACACACCAAGCCCAGTGGCATCAAGAGCAGAAGGCTTTACTGGCATCATCTAGGAATCAGCCTTGTGCCCTGAGCAATGGAAGAAGGAAAACTGAATCACAGAATCATCCTGGCTGGAAAGGACCTGCAGGATCATCAAGCCCAGCTCTCATCCCAACAGCTCCCCAACCCCCAGACCATGGCCTCAAGTGCTCCAGCTACTAGGTTTTTAAAGCTCTTCAGGGATGGGGACTCCAGCCCCTCTCTGGGCAGCCTGGTCCAGTGTCCAGCTGCTCTCTCAGTAGAGATCTTCCTGAGATCCACTCTAACCCTCCCCTGAAGCAGCTTGAGGCCATTTCCCCTCATCCTATCATCAGCAATTTGGAAGAATAGACCAGCAGCAGCCTCACTCCAACCTCCTGTGAGGGAGCTGTAGAGAGCAGTGAGGTTTCCTCTCAGCCTCCTCTAGGCTCAATGACCCCCGTTCCCTCAGAATAGACTGGTTGGGCTGATGTTTTGCTGTGAAGAACCGTGTTGCAGAGAAGAAAGTTTCATTCCTCTTGTGGGGAGTAACACAAAGAAGATGTTTCTGAAGAGCTGGCTTGGCCCAGATCCCCCCGGATCTGGTGCTCCTGCTGCTCCTGTTGCTCGTCCACACTGGAATTTCTTTCCTAACCATCACTTCTTGAGGCTGGTTCCAGCCCTTCTAGGCAGGAAAAAGTCCTGGTGCAGAGTACTTCCAGTGGACTGAGGAGTTCGTTCTATGCTTCCAAGAGACTTCTGCTTCCAGTTGTGCCCATCTATTTACTTTTGGCAAGGGGTTCTAGTGAGAGCACAAGGGGGCTGGATGGCAGCTCCAAAAGGGGAGCTGGAGGGGAGCTGGGCGATAGAAATTGCTCCCTGGGAGGAGGCTGAGGCCCTGAATCAGGTTGCCCAGGGAGGCTGTGGCTGCTCCATCCTCCCTGGCAGTGTCCAAGAGGCACTAGATGGGGCTAGGGGCAGCCTGGTCTGGTGAGAGGTGTAGCTGTGCCTGGCAGGGGATTTGCACTGGGGGAGCTCTGAGCTCCTTTTCAACCTTACCCAGCCTGTGATTCTGTGATTCTAAGCCCACATCCTGCTTTTAAACACAACCCAACCTCAACCCTCTCTCTAGGCCCACAGACATCTCCCTTTGCTTTGTCTTCTCTGCAGTCAGCAGGTGATGGAGCTTGGAGAAGGGCACCAGGCACCTCTAAGGATAAGTCCCTTCATAAGAAAGCCCAGGGGAAAGGGAACGGAGTTCCCTGGCACTGCTGGAGGCTGATTTATGACTTCCCGAGGGTGGCAAACGTTGCATGCCCCAGCTTTAATAGCAGAGGCGGGGACTGATGTTCCCTCAGCTGGAACACGAACGGGGAAAAAAAAGCATCAGGTTTCCTAGGACCACAACCCCATCTCCTCCAGCAGCTGATCCTACGGCCCCCCACATCCCTGTATATAAAGGTTGTCCCCCTGTCACCCTGTCTGGACACAGCAGTCACAGTAGCAGCTATCTGAGGACTCAGGCAAGGTCCGTCCTTGCAGCCTCCAGCAGCCATGATGTGGGAATTGAGATCCATTGCCTTCACCCGGGCTGTCCTTGCAGAATTTCTGGCGACTTTGGTCTTCATCCTCTTTGGCCTGGGCTCTGCTCTCAACTGGCCCTCATTTTCTTCCCCAAGCATCCTTCAAATCGCGTTGGCTTTCGGCTTGGCCATCGGCACGCTGGTCCAAGCCCTGGGGCACGTCAGCGGAGCTCACATCAACCCGGCGGTGACGGTGGCTTGCCTCATCGGCTCTCAAGTCTCCTTCCTCCGTGCAGTCTTCTATGTGGTGGCCCAGCTCCTGGGGGGTGTCGTAGGGGCCGCCATCCTACATGAGATCACCCCAGTGGACTCCCAGGAAGGTTTGGCCATCAACAAGGTAAGACTTCAGTCCATGGATGGGCTTGGAAGGGAGTGGGATTGGGAAGGACTTTGGGGAAGGCTGAGGGATCATGGAATGGGTTGGATTGGAAGGCAGCTCAGAGCTGATCCAGTTCCAACCTCCCTGCTGTGGACAGGGACACCTCTCACCAGTCCAGGCTGCCCAGAGCCCCATCCAACCTGCCCTTGGATGTGGTCTTGTGGCCAGCAAAGTCCCTCTTTATTTAGTGCTGGCTTGGAAGCCACCTTCAGCTGCAGCCCAGCACCATGACCCCTGCTGCGTTAAGCATTCTTCTAGGAGCAGGGTGAAGGGGGGACTCCAGGCTGCCTCCCCTGCTTTTTAGGACTCTTGATCTGGGTTTGATCTGGTTTGATCTGGGGCTGGATTGTGGAGAAGCAGGATTAGGAGGAGACTGGGTGTTTAGGGAAGGACGGAACCTAAAGCGTTTCCTCTCCACTCCTCTTGCCCCAGGCTCACCCCACTTTCCAGGCTTGATGTGGGCAGGGGCAGCCTCGTCTCCCCTCTGCGCTGGCAGTCCCATCCTCACAGGCTGCCAGACCAGATTCCTGGCAATGGGGAAGTTGCGCCAGGGAGGGTGGGTGGCGTTGAGCCTAATCCCAGCTTCTCATTAGATAGAGCTGCTCGTTAAGTCGCTTCCCATTGTGAAGAGATGACCACGCCGTCTCCAGCTGGTTCATCCTGATGCCCAGTGCAGAAGGGGGTGCCCTGACAGTGCCAGGAGCATCACAAGGGTCCCAGTTTAGTTTCAACCTATAAGATAAAACCAAAGAAACCTCAAAACCAGGGAACTTATGGAATCCATGAGGGGATTCCTCAAGGATATCCCAATCCCACCATCCCCTGTCCCAGCAATTAATGTAATAAAGGAGGAGGAAAGTTGCTCACGAGGTTCAGTGTCCCCTCTTCCTGCCCCACTCCTCCTCTTCAGACACAGCAAATCCCACAGAGCTGCCCACAGCAGGACCCTCCTCACCCAAACCAGCGAGGAGCAGCGAGGGAGGAGGCAGGCAGCAGGTTTTGGGAAGCAGCAGCAGATTTCTTGCAGCAGGGAGGCAGTGCCAAGACCCAGCGTCGCTGCCAAAGAGATTAAGAGGGTTGTGAAAAAGGGATTGTGGATTAATCTGAACAAGTCTACTTAGTCAGGTAATAGCTGAGGTTTAAGAAAACCCAGCGTAGCAAGCAGGAGTTTCTAAAGAGACTTTCCACATGCCCAGCTCTGTTGTTTTATAGCTTAAACCACCTAAAAGAAGAGATAGGGATGTTGCTATCCTCCCCCCATCACTGTGGGCTGCTCATGTGTAGCCTCCTGCGTCGATAACCCGTAAAATGGGAAGTTCTGGAGAGAAGAGGAGAGCAAGAAGAGCTGGCTGTGGGTGTCAGCCAGCGGGACGGCTGTCAGCTTCATGGCATCACGGAACAAAGTGCTCTGGGGATCAGCATTGGGAGGACGTGGGGTGCCAGCACCAGGGGTGACATGAGAGGGGGCTGGGACAGGCTGGGGAAAGTGAGAGCAAAGGGAGACCTTGGGCAAACGGGATGACCAGTTGCAGGACCAGCTGCCAGGTCCTTCGAGATCTGGACGAGAAACCACTGAGGAGTAACAAGGTGCTGGGAAGAGGAGTTGGAGGAGAGTGGTTGCAACCAGCTTCACATCAGATCCACAATCCTTTCAGTCTAAAAAGGTGTGGGAAGGGATTTATTGTTGTTTAGAAAGCCAAAGCATTTTTTTATGCCCAAAGGCTTCTTTTTTAATTCCAAAACATTTCCTTTTGAATTATAAAATATTGCCTTTTGAATCCAAACCATTTCCTTCCAAATCCCAAACCATTTCCTTCCAAATTCCAAACCATTTCTTTTTCCAAAGCTTCTTTTTTCACCATTCTCAAAGTGCAGTCGGCAACCTTTTCCGAAGGGCATTTTGCAGATTTAAGTATGAGGAAAAGATAAGGGGGAAAAAAAATTCCTAGGGGTAAGAAGTGGGGAAAAAAGTACCCAGAGAGGTGCCAGTAAATCATTTCCTGCTGGCTCAATCAATCTGGGATTCCTGGGAAACCTACATTTCGCCTGGGAAATTGTTCTTCCCTTTCCTATCTGTTTGAAAACGCTCTCATTGTTTACCTTGGTTGGGTGGTTCCCCCTGACTTGGGTTTCCTCCTCTACCTTTAGAGGGAACATTAATAAAAGATTCTCCCCTGTTGGGACAGGCTGCCCAGGGATGGGGGGGATCCCCGTCCCTGGAGGGGTTCAAACACCACCTTGCTGTGGCCCTGGAGGACAGGGTTGGGGGGGCAGGGTGGGGTTGGGGTGCTGGTTGGACCAGATGATCTTAGAGGTCTTTTCCAGCCTTAATGACTCAAGGATCTCCAATCCAGGCTCTGAACTCACCTGTCCCTGAGACACATTTTCCCTTCTCTTGCAGCTGCACAACGAGACGACCACGGGGCAGGCAGTGACCGTTGAGCTCTTCCTCACCTTCCAGCTGGTCCTGTGCGTCTTTGCTTCCACTGATGAACGCCGGCAGGACAACCTGGGCTCTCCTGCTCTGTCCATCGGCCTTTCTGTTGCCGTGGGGCATCTCCTTGGGGTGGGTAGAATGGGCTGAATCTTGGCACCTTTCAGGCTGTTTATGCCCAGAGCCAGCCTGGGGTGGACGGGCTATTGGTAACTCGTGTGGTGCTCGTGCCTTTCAGTGCATGGAGGTGAAGAATCCCATCAAAGCCATAACAGGGCCGTAGTCTGAGCTTGGCTTTTATTGGTCAGGAACAATTTCATCTGCTGGGCTCTGCTGCTCCTTGAGTCCCATAGGCAGCTCCGGGGTCTTCTATCCTGAAGGCACTGTATTAGCAATTCAAGACCGGGAAGTATCTGGGATGGACACCCAGGGAAATCCCCTATGGCTAAGACACAGCAGCCCCCAACACTCCCAGCCTCTCAGTTTACGCATTAAACCAGTGATTCTTACCCCACATCTTCCGTCTTCAATGCTCTACAAGCCCGTACGCCTATGGGACTGCTCCCCCATCCTCCGTGACAAAGAGCAACAGCTGGCTCCAGCAGGAGCTGGTCCCTGCAGTTCTTGCCAGGGTGCTGGTTAGGTGACACAACCCACAGTCGAGTTGCGCCATGCTCAGGACACAGGAACCCACACGGAGGATGCGCAGCTACGGACAACTCACCCGTGTTGACTCAGGTGGTGGAAGCTGCAAGTCTCCCTTTTCCTGGAATAGGGCTGCTGGAGGGTGAAGCCTCAGCTCGGGGGATGAATCACGCTAATAACACACTGGGAATTTTTAAAATGTGCTAAAAGGGCTTAATGCTGACAGCCCGTGGTGTTTCTCCACAGATCCGTTACACCGGCTGCTCCATGAATCCTGCCAGATCCTTCGCCCCTGCTGTGATAGTCGGAGACTTCAGTGACCACTGGGTAAGATGTCAGGTCTACCTGTTGGTTCGGTGGGATGAGCCCCCCACCAGGATCACCAATATTCCTAGAAACCCACAGAGCCGGCCAGATTCCTGGCATTTCCAGACCAGCTCCCAGGTGGAGGAGAGATGGAGAGATTGCAAAAGGAGGTGGAGCTGCTGGGCATTTAATTGGCTTATCTAAGAGGGTGCATTGCAACAGGGAAAGGGCGTGGGATCTATTGGCCATGACTTAACAAAAGAAGCAAAACCAGTGGAGAGCAGAGTCCTTGCAGGTCCTGGGAATCTTTCCTTGTATCCAGGCACATGTTTTCCTTTGGGAACACTGCCTGGCAAGTATTTTTCCACCTGCAAAAAGCATGTTCTGAGCTAGAGCTGTGGTGGCTCAGGTTGATGTGCTCAGAGGTACCCATCCCACGCTGGTAGCCTCCTCCTGTTGGCTGTAAATCAGAGTCATAGAAGCAGTAAGGTTGGAAGAGACCTCCAAGATCATCAAGTCCAACCATCAACCCAAACCCACCATGACTAGCATCATCCTAGATGAACCCTTCAAGGTCCCTTCCAACCCATAACACTCTGTGTGATTCTGTGATGCTGGGTAAGACCCTTCAGCAGAGGAACTCAGATCTTTAAGCATGATGGGTCTATCATTGATGAAGACCATGCAGGTCTCAACAGAGTAGGAAAGACAGCAGAGGATGGTTGGTTATACTCAGGCAAGCAGCAGTGGTTGGGAGTTCAGGTCAACAGTGATGGCCAAAGCAGAGGTGGCTTCATTCATTTTGCTCCCAAAGCACAAGGGGTGCAAAGGAAGATAAGGACTTATGCTCTTCAGAGATCCTGGTTCCTCTCTGTCCTCCAAACTCAGGCTGCTTTCTGCTCACCTGACTCTTCTTTCCTTTTCCCGCAGGTCTTCTGGGTGGGTCCCCTGATTGGGGCAGCGGCAGCCTCCGTCATCTACAATTACATCCTCTTCCCACAAGCCAAAACCTTCTCGGAGAGACTGGCCATCTTCAAAGGGTTGGAGCCAGAAGAGGACTGGGCAGAGCGTGAGGTCCGGCGTCGGCAGTCGGTGGAGCTTCACTCCCCACAGACCCTGCCCAGGGGGATGTCTGAGAAAGTGTAGCTCAACCTTCCTCCAGGGCAGAGAGAGGAGCTGGGGAAAACTCTGGCATGGTCTCTGGAATGGTGCTCATCCAGATGAGGGTTTCACCTCTCCCCTCTCTCCCTTCATTTTTGCTGGGAGACTGAAGTTGAGTCATCTCCTGGGGAGATGCACTCTGATGGTCCAACCTGCTTTGTGTCACCCAGCTCTCCCTGTGGCCGACTGTTCTCCGATGCTGTGGGGAAAATGTCATTAAATCAAAACCAGCAGCGTAGCAACAGGAACGAGGACACTGGGATCCTATTCTGGGCCAGCTCCTTCCCTGTCTCCCTTGCAGGAGGTAGCGCTCAGCAGAGCTCGTTGCCCTTCGCGAAGAGCTCTGAGGCGCTGCGGAAAGTTGTTATTACAGCCATTTGCTGGGTGTGGAGGTTGCCACCCGATGCCTCATTGCTGTTGAACTCTACTCACCTGTCTCCCATTTCTTCTCACTGTTTGCACACACACAGGAGCCCTTGTTCTGAGCCACAAGTATCTCACAAACCTCAAGTTTTGCTGCTGCGAGGAACCAAATTGCCATTTTCCACATCCCCAGTGGCTGCAGATGCCCCTTAGCTCATGTGGAGGCTTCTCTGAGAAGTCGGGACTGGCACTGTGTCCTTGAGACCCTGCTGGCCCCACTGGTGGGCTCTTGCAGCTGCTCTCTCCCATGACATTGAGGAAGTTCCTGATCTTCAAATGCATCCAGTGCTCATGTGTTCCCAGACCGCTGCTGTCCTTCAGCCTCAGTGCATCATCCCTTCCTCGGGTTTTTATCTTTCCTCTGGTTCCTGTTCCTCTCTGGTTCTCAGATCACGCCTTTCAGGTGTGATATTCTCCATCACCTCCTTCCTCCAGCATGAACCTTTTCCATGGCTGCATCACTCCAGAGCCTCATAACCACCCTAGCCCTTTCTTCTGCTGTGGCAGAGCATGGCTGTGGTCCCCAGTACAGACAAGGATACTGGGATTAGTAACTGGGATGCTCTTTCAGCCAATTCATTGAATCCAGTTTCCATCACTTAGCCCAGGAGTCAGACCGGGGTTGGCCAACCTTTCTGTTGTCAGCACTGCCTCAGCATTGCACCATCACAAAGATGTCATCACCACGTTCCAGGCTCGTTCTGCGAAGGCTGGCACTGAGATTCAAAAAGATTTGACTCCATTCCAAACCGTAAGGAGACGTACTGCTGATTCTTCTCCCTCTCACTGTTCTGACATGAACCACCACCAAACGATGCTCTTCTCATCCTCTTGGAACCCCCGTGCACCAGTCACCTCCTCCTTTGGAGTGAATAATTCCTTCAGTTCTCACTCTGTTCTTCCTCAAACACTGCTAAGGGCTGTTGCTGGAGAGAAAAGGAGTGAGCAGAGCGTTGACCTGACCCAGACGGGGCAGTAAGGTCTTCACTTCACCATCTTCTCTCAGCAGCAAAGGAGCTTCTCCATATTATTTCAGAAAGAGCTTTATTTAAAAGAAATCAATCTGCCTGTCTGTCCTCAGCAGTGGGAATGGAAATCTCCCTTCAGATCAATCAGAATGGGAAATTGCATTGCAATCACTCACTGCTCCTTCTGAAAAGTAGTTTCGCTTTTTTTATCACTTTTCAAAGAAAAACAACTCCCTGTCTGTCAAGAAACTGACTCAGAAGTTACCCTGTCCGTGATCTGCTGTACAAAATCCATGCAGCTGAATCCCGGGATCTGGTTTCTTGGGGGTTGGATTTTTTTCCCAATGCTCCAGCTAATTACAGGGCTCTTCCCCTTCCGACTTAAGCAGTTAATTTATTATTTAACCCTGACAAAGTTTAAGAGTCGCATAAACTGCACAGGGACCACAAATGAGTTTTAATGTCTGCTAATAACTGTACTTTTTCAAATAAAATGCTTTGCAGTCACTGCTACCCACGGAATCAGAGCAAGTTCATCGGGTACCGGCACAGCTACGCTCATAGAACATAGAAATGGTTGTATAAACCAAGCTCCCCTGACTCCCACAACCACCAGTTCAACGCAGCCCAGTCCAGCTCCGTGTTGACAGTGTCTTGATCAACAAAACTGACAGTGAAAGAACAAACCCCATCTTCAAAATAGGGAAAAGACCATCCTCACCCCAACACCCCTCGGATGCTCTCATTTCTGACCTGGCCACACTCTGGTCTCAGCATGCCAGCGTTAGCGTGGAGCAGTCCCACTAACCAGGTTCTCAGCTGGCTCAATCCTCTCGAGTCAGTCAGGATGGTGATCTTGATTGTGATCCTCGTGTGCGGAGCTGGGTCGCTGGCTTCATGACACTTCCCAAACTTGCACCGTCAGGAAACCGAGCAGGTCATTCCAGATCTGCACCAGGACAACCCGAATTAGAGGGCAGGACCAACAACCCGGCGGTTAGAGCTGCCACCGACCAACCTGAAACCTCGCTAAACTGATAGCACCTCGTGTGAGACCTCAGCAGAAACGCTTTGAGCCGGGGTCTGAAACCACTCTGCGCTAGGGCAGGTTGGATGGGGCATGGGCAACCTGGTCTTGGGGGAGGTGTTGCTGCCCGTGGCAGGGGGTTGGAATTAGATGATCTCTAAGGTCCCTCCCAACCCAAATCATCTGTTGGTTCTGCACTCATGACTCCACAGCCAAGATCTGCAGTGTATACCACACCATACACTGCCCTTCCTTAGCTTCGCCCCAGACCAGAGAGGGTCAGTAGGACCATGAAATCAATATGAAAGCAACCTTGTGATGTCTCTGATCACACTGATGCTTACATCCTGCCCTCGTGAAGCTTTCCTTCACCTCCCATTGGCCCACCTCTGAGTTCTGGAGGTCCTCAAGTAAGATCAGGTTTGGGATCCTCAAGGTTTGGGTGGTCCTTTTGTGACCTCATTAATGTGTATAACTCTGTGAGGGGTGGGTGTCAGGAGGATGGAGCCAGGCTCTGCTCAAGGGCATCTGGGGACAGGACAAGGGGCACTGGGTGCCAGCTGGAACAGAGGAGGTTCCCTCTCAATCTCAGCAGGACCTTCTTCCCAGGGAGGGTCCCGGAGCACTGGAAGGGGCTGCCCAGGGGGGCTGTGGAGTCTCCTTCTCTGCAGACGTTCCAGCTCCGCCTGGCTGTGTTCCTGTGCCACTGGGTCTGGGTGATCCTGCTGTGGCAGGGGGACTGGACTGGATGATCTTTTGAGGTCCCTTCCAATCCCTGTGGATTCTAGGATTCTATAAGAGGTTCCTCAGGGTGCTGCGAAAATCCCAGCCATGCCCAGACCCACTTCCTGGCCTTGGCTGCCTTATTCAGCCCATCCTGCTGTTCTAAGAGACCAGTTCAATGCCCAAATCCCTCAGCAGAATTGTGTGATTTCACTGCACTGTCACCCAAGTCACCGTCACA
>VZRI01003223.1:0-38171 GCA_013397515.1 Upupa epops
GGACACCCTCCAGCAGCTCAGTGAGGGGCCCAGAACTGGACTTAGAGAACATTACACTCTAAGTTCGAGGTCCCCTCCTATCCCTAATGATTCTAAGGTAAGAATCACGGTCACAGCTTTGCTACAGACAGAAAACACCCAAGATTTCACCTAGTTTTCCTCAGTTTACCTCATCTTCCTCATTTTCTCCTTATAGACAGTTGTTTGTTTGATTTAAGGGTTGGCCTTTACAGCTGGGCAGTTGCCAGGCTGTGTGGTGGAACCCCTGCCTTAAGGGATGTCCTGCTGAGCACCAAGACAGTGATCAGTGTGCAGTAGGAAGTCGAGTGAATGACTCCTCAGCTGTGGGAGTGGGAGCACGTTGCAGCGGTGGCAGCACCGCCAAGGAGCCTGCCCAGCCCCAGAGGATGCTGAACAGGGAAATCTGCCTGGGCTCAGTCTGCTGAGAGATGCTCCAGCCCTCAAAGGGTGCTGGGCAGCCCTGCCTTTGTCGTTTTATCACCTCTGGGGATCTCGACTCAGGCAGGACAGAGGAGAGGGGTAGTGTCCTGTAATCCTGAGACTGTCTTAGGGACGAGAGAGGAGAAGAACATTGCCCACCACCCTGCTGTCATCTTCTCCTCCCATCAGCCTTCCCGCAGTGACAAACCCCCTTCTCCACGGGGTGAGGTGTCGGGAACGATGACGCTTGTGGATGCCAGGAGCCATCAGAATCTGGCAACCAACCAAGGCGGCCTCGGAGGGGACATTCCACTGTTGGGCCAGTGTCAGCCTCCTTGGAAAGAGAACAGAGACTTCTTGACAACAGGGCCGTGAACTAACGGTGCAGCTGGGGGTGTTTCCAGCTCTGTTTGCACTTCACGCTGGCTCCCCTTGCTTTGCAGGCAGAGTTCCACAGCTCTGCAGGTGACCTTATTTAGCTGACTTCACTGTTCCTTGCCAACCTGATTTGTCTGGCTTCTTCCCATACCCTCCTCACCTCTTCATAGCTTCTCAGGGTATCTGTTGTTTCAGAGGGGTTGGACTAGATGACCTTTAGAGGTCCCTTCCAACCCTGTGATTCTGTAAGAGTTGTGCTGGGGAATACAGGAACCTCCTTCTCTAAACCAGAAGAAGCTGCTGAACACAGAGCATCCCTGTGAGAGAGAGAGAGAGCTTGCATCCAGAGTTAAGACATCTCGACTGAGTCAAGCCTGGCAGCCCATTCCCTTGCTCCTGTTCCATCCTGCATCCTTTACTGTCTGTTCTGCTGGGTTGTGTCTACGCTGGAGCTGCATCCCCTTACACAGCGTCACGTGGAGGGAGCAGAGACCACCTGCTCCTGGAGGAATCAACGTGAAGCAGTTCTTTGTATGAAAGAGGACTTGGGAGCTGAGGGTTGAGTTTTGAGGGTGGATGGGGGCTGGTTTTTCAGCTGTCACTCTCAGTCTGTCTGCTGTGCTGTCGTCCCAGTTGGCTCTCTCCAGCGTTCAAACCGATGCTATCTTCTCCAATTCTGAACTTGGAGTTCCTGATCCTTTTTCATCTGTCTCTTCGCTGCTTTTTATCTGCACCTGTTAAATCTCCTTTTTCTTCACTGCTTCATCTCTGCCTTTTGGAGAGTTGGCTACGCTCTGTCTTCTAAAGCATCCTCTGCTGCTTCCCCTTGCATCACGCTCTTGTTTCCTTTAATTCCTCAGTTTGATCACTGTCACCGTGTGAGGGTGGGAGCAGTGATCTGTGACAGATGTTGTTCTGTCCCAGCAGTCGGGGCTGTAGCTCACTCCTGATGGGCTCTTGTGGGGGTATAAAACAGAAGTGGGATGCTGGAAGAGGAATTAAGTTGTGGCTACTAGTCAGACTGCATCTGGAGTACTGTGTCCAGTCGTGGGCCCCTCAGTTCCAGAAGGACACAGAGCTGCTGGAGGGTGTCCAGTGTAGAGCAACCAAGATGAGGAAGGAAGGAGAGCAGCTCCCTGATGAGGAAAGGCTGAGGGAGCTGGGGCTCTTGAGCTGGGAGAAGAGGAGGCTGAGGGGGGCCCTCATTCCTGTCTCTAAATCTGTGAGGGGTGGGTGTCAGGAGGATGGAGCCAGGCTCTGCTCAAGGGCATCTGGGGACAGGACAAGGGGCACTGGGTGCCAGCTGGAACAGAGGAGGTTCCCTCTCAATCTCAGCAGGACCTTCTTCCCAGGGAGGGTCCCGTAGCACTGGACCAGGCTGCCCAGGGGGGCTGTGGAGTCTCCTTCTCTGCAGACGTTCCAGCCCCGCCTGGCTGTGTTCCTGTGCCACTGGGTCTGGGGGATCCTGCTGTGGCAGGGGGACTGGACTGGATGATCTTTGGAGGTCCCCATAGAATCCCTAAGGATTCTGTGAGTCTTGCTTTGTGCTACTTGCTCTAGATCTAGGGCCCGTGTCATAGCAGCTGGGTAGCTGACACTCCTCTGCATCCGTGCTGCTGCTGCAGTTTTTGTGCAGCTGTAGCATCCAGATGCCCTTGGACCAAGACCCTGTTTCCCCCAGCTATTAATTTGCTGATACCAACTCTCAGCAGTAATTAACGAGTCCTGTTCTTAGGGTATAATAAGCTGCTGGATTGACATGCTTTTAGGGGACTCGAGGCAATTCAAGGAGGAGTTTATTAGTGCCACCATCCAGCTGATGTAGTGATGCTAGGCTGGGCTTGATGATCTTAGAGGTCTTTTCCAGCCTCCATAATTCAATGACTCTGAGTTACTTGTGGAGACTCTGATCACTTCTGAACCCCTGCCACAGCAGAGATCTGGGCAGCCGTACAGGATAGGTGCAGTAGGTGCCATGTTCCTTCTTCCTTCCTTGTGTGGGTGTGCAACCCAGGTCAAAGTCTGGGTGTTTTTCAAAGAGGAGATCATCAGCTGTCATTCTGCATGTACCGAGCTGGGCTGACGTCAGTGAGACTCTGCCTGCTTCTGCCAGCACTGAGTTTGACCCATTTTATTCCGAGTCTATGTATGTACCTCAGTACAAATGATGAGGCAGTGACTTAATACAGGCAGTGATTCATAGGAGCAGACACCTCTGCAGTCCTCAGAGGATGTCTAGATCTTTCCATAGCTGAACTTCACCAAGGAACCAACAGCCCGGAGTCACTGGGCAATGGCCACTGGTAGCTGAGAGGTCCAACCTAGCTCTCCAGCACCAAAACCCTCACCATCCAACTCGTGCTGTGCGTTAAAGGAGGGCACAGATGATCTCTAGCAGCTCCTGCCATGGGGGTAACAAGTACCAAATGTTGCTGTAGCTCTTGTGTGAGAACTGTGCCATACGGTGTGAACACATTAAGCTGCAGTTGCTCCCGTTGGATCTCAAAGTCATTGGGCTCAGCCTGCAGATCTGTTCTGCTTCAACTTGCTCAGAAGTTACTGCAGAAAAAGCACCCCCATGGAGAGGGAGCTTGGAGTTCTTGTGGACCACAAGTTCTCCAAAGAGCAGCACTGTGCTCTGGTGGCCAAGAAGGCCAATGGAATCCTGGGGTGGATCAAGAAGAGCATGTTCAGCAGATCAGGGAGGTTCTCTTCCCCCTCTGTTCTGCTCTAGTGAGGCCACAGCTGGCGTCTTGCATCCAGTTCTGGGCTGGACCACCTGCCTTGTGAGGAGAGATTGAGAGACCTGGGGCTTTTCAGTCTGGAGAGGAGAAGAGTACAAGGGGGGTTAATCACTGTCTATCAACCCATGGGGGCTGGGAGTCAGGAAGAAAGAGACAACCTCTTGGCACTGATGCCCTGTGACAGGACAAGGGGCAGTGCGTGTCAGCTGGAGCACAGGAGGTTCCACCTCAACAGCAGGAAGAGCTTCTTTAGTGTGAGGGTCACAGAGCACTGGAAGGGGCTGCCCATGGAGGTTGTGGAGTCTCCTCCTCTGGAGACTCTCCAGACCCATCTGGATGCTCCTGAGTGACCTGCCCTAGGTTCTCTGATCCTGCTTGAGCCCAGGGTGTTGGACTCTATGACCTCTGGAGCTTCCTTCCAACTTATAATGATCTGGGCATCATTGCTCTGCCTTGCTTTCTTCATCTCTGTTGTGGGCTCCTGCTGCTGAATCTGTTCGTGCTGCTAGCGTAGTTATCGTGCCCGAGTGCTGTGCATCAATCTCACAGCACACTGTGCCGATGAAGCGTCATCCTTATTCCCCTGAGCAATGACACTTCAAGCATAATCTTGTTTGTATTCTCAGAACATCAACTCTTTAGCAGTCAAACACCCCAAACTGAGCGTGTAGAGAGAACAGCAACCCCACTCCTGTTAGCTTCCAGCCTGGTTCCGGCCCAGCACAGCGCAAGCTTGAGCTCAGATGCCGCTGTCAGTACTAAACCCCACGGAATCTTTGATCAAAGTACTTTGTCCTTTCCATCCTGCTTCCCCTGCTCTCTTGAAAAGGGAAGAACAGTAGTTACAGCCGCGTTGCCCCCGTCTCTATGTAAACAGCCCGTGCATCGCGGATGAAGCGTTCAGCAGAGCCGAGTCTCTCATAACCCTCTGGAAAAGCATTTTGCAGAAGCAGTGGAAAGGATAATGAGCTGATTCTTCCAGTTTTCTTTTCCTCTGCTGCGTTTCTTTGTTTTAACAGATGAAATAGGGTTCCCTTCCCATCCCGAATGAGTCTGTGATTCTCAGTAGAAAGCAAAGGGTTGATGTGCGTTGGACTTGTTCCGCTCTTGATCTTTCTTTTGGGTTTCATTTCCAAGTAGCTGCCTTCTGATCCGACCGAGCAGTCTTGGAGGATGAAAGGGAAGCCCCTTTATCCGAGTTCACACCCAAGGCACCGCCGAGGCGGGCTCCAGCCTCTCTACCCCAGACACTCCTCAGCGTGAGAGAAAAGCAAATGTGTCTTCTAATGAAGATGAAACTGAGTTGGATAAAGAGCAGAGTTGAATTGCCTGGCTCTCTCTGGAGCTGTAGATCCACATCTTGTCTAAATAACTCCGAGCCCTTTCGTTTGAAATGGGTGTCTTGAGCAGTTTAGAGATCTTTGGAATGAGACCTTAAAAGAGTGACGTCTCATCTGTTAGACTCAGCTAACAAGGATTTGTGATGCTTCATCACAATTGCTGGGTGAGATTGCCTTCGCCCTGCTCGTGTGATGCTCTGATTGAGGGTGATTGGACCAGATGGCCTCCAGAGGTCCTTTCCAACCTCAGCCAGTCTGTGATTCCACAGCTTGCTCTTTCTCAGCCCTGGGGAGGCCACATCGCGAGGACTGGGAGCAGTTCTGGCCAGCACTGCATAGGAAGGACATGGAGGTGCTGGAGAGGGGGCAGAGAAGGGCAGCTGGGCTGATCAGGGGTCTGGAGAACAGGTTTGATGAGGAGATACTAAGGGAGCTGAGGCTGTTCAGCCTGGAGAAGAGGAGGCTGAGGGGAGACCTCACTGCTCTCTGCAACTACCTGAAGGGAGGGAGGTTGGAGTGAGGCAGGGGTCGGTCTCTTCTCCATAGGGAATGGCAAAAGGACGGGAGGCAATGGGGTCAGGTTGCAGCAGGGGAGGTTCAGATTGGATCTTAGGAAGAGCTTCTTCACAGAAGGAGTGAGGAGGCCTTGGCACAGGCTGCCCAGGGAGAGGATGGAGGCAGCATCCCTAGAGGAGTTCAAAAAACAGGCAGCCAGAGTGTTTGAGGAGACAGATTAGTGGTTGGGTGTTGATGGTTGGACTTGGTGATCTTGAAGGTCTTTTCCAACCTGGATGACTCTGTGATTCTGCTGTGACAAGACTTCCCTGCTCCTGGGGCTGTGCTGATGAGATGCTGGTGGCTTTTGGAGCCTCATTATTTGCTCGTTTGGTGATGTCAGTGATTACCTGGCCACTGGATGTCATTTCACAGCTCACTGTAGCCACTGGAGACACCAAGGGGACGCAGACGTGTGCCGAGAATGCGTTGTGCGTCGCTTGGACAGGGACACGAAATCAAATGATAGCTGGGCTTGTTTTGCTCCTTCTTCACTAACATCTGTAAGCTGTCCCATGAAGGAGAAACCAAGGGTGATCTCGATCCATTTGCATTTCATTAGCCTTTCCCATTCAGCATTTCCCTCCAACATAGAGGTCAAAGGAGAATGAATGGGTGCACGACCTCTCCCTCAAAGCGATGTCGGTGAGGTCTGCCCTCTGATTGTCCTCTGAGGGAGTTTTATTTCTCCTCTCCACAGAATCGACGACTGTTTTTGTGCCTCTCGCAAACTGGATGCAGTTGCCACTGAAGCAAAGTTCAAGCAGGACCTGGGTTTCCGGATGCTCAACTGCGGCCGAACGGATCTGGTGAAGCAAGCGATATCCTTGCTGGGGCCGGATGGGATTAACAGCATGAGTGAGCAGGTAACGAGACTGAAACGTAAAGAAACAACTGTGGAACAGGTTTTGAGCCCCAGCTTTGAGTTCAGCCCAGCCAGGACCTGAATGCTTTTCCCTGTGTGCTTTTGGTTGAGTTAAAGCAGTGCCAGGGAACCATCGTATCAGGTTGTATTGATTCGCTTAGAGTGAGGGTGAATGCCCTCCCTCACACAGAGCTGAGTCCAGTGAAGCCAGTAGAAGGTCCCAAGGAAGCTTAGTGTTGGTTTGAGTACTTGACAAATACTTCAGTGCCATGAACACGTTGCCTAGAGAGGTAATGAAGGCTCCATCCTTGGAGACATTCAAGGTCAGGCTGGATGGGGCTCGGAATAGTCTCTTCTAGTTGGAGATGTCCCTGCGTGTTGTAGGGGGGTTGGACTAGATGACCTTTGGAGATCCCTTCCAACCCAATGCCTAGCTGAGTTCAGCCCAGTTTGAACTGACCTTACAAACAGGAAAGTATCTGCAGTGTTATTTACCTGTCTGTTGGTCATTGTGGCCACCATCCATCAGCTTAGGAGCCTAAATTTCTCTGCAGTTAGAACTCTGAGAGGATGGGAGTCGGCACGTTCAAGGATAAACCTGTCTCTATAGCTACCTACCAGCAGCAGCCTGTTGGACTGCGCTGCACACCAAGGTTGTGAGCATCCCCACATCCCACAGGGAAACAGCTACCATGGATACTACTGCTCCCTTCCAAGTAGAGTCCCCTGAAATCATCTCAAGTCCCCTGAGATGCCCCCAGTGAAAGTGTCACTACCTGTTCCCAGAGCTGTGACATCCTCTTTGGCAGGAGGCAGGTGGCTTGGAGCAGAAGCTGGACCACTAGAGGGTTTAGGTCTTGTGGGATGAAAACTGCTCCAGGAATGAGAGTTATTTGGCTGCTCAGGAGCTTCAGACTGAGTCAATAGAGCTCTTTAAGAAGAGCTTCAGAAGAGAGCAGCACTCGCTGGAAAAATAAAGTAGGATGAGATGGCTCCTTTCAAGGTTCATCCATTATACTTTTAAAAATTCTTATTTTAAGTTAATCTGAAGCTGGAAAGTTTTTAGCACAGATTTCCTCTGTCCTCCAGGCTGAAACCTGGGAACATTTCGGGCTTGATTCATCAAAGTCACTAAACACACGCTTAACTCTGAACACATGCTTACATCCTACTGAGGGGAAAGTTAAGCCTGTGCTTAAATGCTTTGCTGGCTCAAATATCCCCCCCCTCCTATAGGATCCTACATCTTGCAGGGCAGAGCCTTGAGCAATACGAAGCCGAAAGCCCTTTGCATTGTTCTGAGCTCCTCTGGATCGTGGATGATGGGATCGTGGGCTCATTAAAAATCCATCCCTCCCACGTGCGAAGAGAGCTTGGGGCTGAGGGATGCTGCAGCACAAGGGAAGGGGAGCTTAGAAACCTCATTAACTCTTTGAAACCCTCATACTACAGCGTGAAGCTATGGGGTCCTGAGGTTGCAGCAGGGTCCTCCTTCAGCTTCAGCAGGGCCAAAACATCCAGTGTGGTCCCCAGGCTGATTGCAGGGCTCTTTGCTCCAGCTCCCCACGTGCTGCAGCTTGCAGGAGGCGGCCACCAGGTCTGCAAATCTTCTCCTGAGAACTGATTAGACCCTTTTATGTGAAAAACTCCATCAAATTATTGAATGACGGCCACTTAAGAGATGGAAAAGTTAGTGGAAGGGAAATGTCTTTAATTCTAAGCTGCCCATCCCGACCCTGGGTTTCCAAGCCCAGACTCTGTGTTTTTTTCTAGTTCTCTTGGTCCTGTTTGTTCCTGTAATGTCTTATTGACTGCCAAAGGAAGTGTTTTGCCACTTAAATAGTTCCAAATTCTCTTTGCAAGTAACTTCAAGTCACCCAAGAACTCTCCTTGCCCTGGGGTAAACTTGTTTTGTCTTATTCATGGCACGAGGCCCAGACTGCCTGTTCCCTCACTCTGTCTCCGTAAGTACACAGCAGGTTGGAAGCTGTGAGATGCTCAGAGTGTCTCAGGGCAGATCTAAGGACCTTGCAGGGACAAACCTTCATTTATATTTCCTTTAGAGGAGCAGCCCTTCCATCCATCAGCACCTTTACCTCTCCATGCGAAGTGGAAATACAATGGAGTTCAGGAAAAATGAGTAGTGCTGGGGTCTTGCTTGGAAGAGCAGTGATCTGGCTCTGCCTGGCCACGCTGGGCATCTCCACTGCCTCTGAAGAGAGCACTCAGGTTAAAGAGCAAAGGGGTACCCGTCTGACAGCAGATTTACCAGGGTGAGCTAGAAACACCCATCACAGGTAGTGTGATGGGGAACTGGTGATCAGCCCCAGGATGTGCCTCAGGTGAATACTGTTTGTGTTGAGGTGGTTCTGCAGAGAAGGGTCACTGAATCTACTTCTCCTCCAAACAGGACTGTGTTTTCTTGGCCCTGGTAACTCGCAACAACTTCATTTCAACTCAGTTCCTCAGTTGTTAGGGAGTGCTACACAAAGCCTTTGCATTGTGGCTTTCCTCCCTGCTGAGGAAAGGCTGAGGGAGCTGGGGCTCTTGAGCTGGGAACAAAGGAGCCTGAGGGGGGACCCCATGACTGTTGATCAAGATGGAAAGGATGGGGGTCAGCAGGAAGGAGCCAGGCTCTGCTCAGGGGCACCCAATGCCAGGACAAGGGGCACCGGGTGTCAGCTGGAGCAGAGGAGGTTCCACATCAAGAGGAGAAGCAACTTGCTTTGATAGAAACGATTCTCTCCCCAGAGACAAAGCTGCTCAGTTTAGTAAACGAAGGTGGAAGTCAGGCTGATGATGGAGGGGAGGAAGAGCCTAGTTTCCCTCACCAAGGATGTCATGAGTAAAACTACCCCACTCACAGGTTCACAGGTCTGTGGGTTGGAAGGGACCTCAGGGGTTATAAGGGACCTCAGGGATCATCCAGTCCAACCTCTTACAGCAGGATCTGGTTGAAATGAGCTGGCCCAGAGCCCTATCCAGCTGAGCCTGAACACTGTCTACAGTTGAGCAATGCCCCTCTTCCCCTGGAAGACCCTTCCACTGTCTGACAGCTCTCAGTGTGAACAACTTTCCTCTCCAATCCAGTGGGAATCTCTCCTGGAGCAACTGGTAACCATTGCCCCTTGTTCTTTCTCCTTGTGCAAAGGGAGTCTCCATCCTCCTGAGAGCCACCCTTGATGGACTGGAGCATCACAGGAAGGTCCCCCCTCAGCCTTCTCTTCTCAAGGCTGAACAGACCCAGCTCTCTCAGCCTTTTGTTCACAGGGGGGGTCTTCCAGTCCCCCGATCCCTCAACACAAGTACCAACAGAAGTAGTGATTTTTACAGTCACAGTTGGCTTTTGTTAGCGTGAGGGTCACATCTGGCACCGAGGTGGTGGCTTTCGTTAAATACATGCTGGGAGTTTTGATGCTGTATGCTGACAGAATTGTTTTGTAACCAAAAATCTAAGCGAGTTCTGTGTTAAATATGTCAATTCCTTTGTTTTTTAACTCCAAACAATGACTAGGGCATGACTCCACTGATGTATGCTTGTGTCAGGGGTGATGAGGCTATGGTGCAGATGCTGCTAGATGCTGGAGCAGATCTGAATGCTGAGGTGAGGACTTTTCGTTGGTCGTATCTTTGTTCTCTTATTTGTTTACACCTTCAGCTACCTCCTGTAAAACTGCAGCAGGCAGGAACACACAACCCCTCTCCCCTCTCTCCCACCCTCCCCCTAAAAAAATTAAACAGGAAATCACTTTGACCTTGGACATCACCACTTGAGTCCTGAAACCAGACTGCGTTGGGTTAACGATGGGATTCTGTGCACGGAAGGACTCTGGTCATCGGACTTAGGTTGATCTGGTTGTGTTTGCACACTGCAAAGGAGTACAGGCATTGCTGCTGGCACGGGGCACGGCCCTGGTGATGTTGGAAGGACTCCCTGAATCTCACCTGAAGTAAAACCAAGAGGGGACAAGAAATGCCTGTCTGATACCTTGCCAAAGCTCGTTTGTGCTGCAACCATCCCAGCCTGGCATCCCCAGCACTGTGAGTAGCTGTCAGAAGAGGAGCTTGAAGCTTCCCAAGATCTCTCTGATGAACACACATCACAATCCTCCACAATCTGCCCACCAAACGGGTTGTGATCCCACTCGGGGCGATGCAGGCACGCATGATTTTTTTAAGAGACACCAGAAAATCCATGAAGGAAGGAGTTGTTAAGGACTGCAGCTTCAATTTGTTGAGGTGACGAGTGAATGAAGCTGTCTGCTTCGCTTACCTGTGTTCCAGCTGCTGTGTCTGAGCGAGCTGATGAATGGTAGTCACTGCTTTCAGCCAGGCACTGGGGAAAGAATCGGATTGAAGAGTAGAGATGGGTGTCACCTGTAGGAGCCTGATAGTCATTACTATCTGGTTGCTGTTCGGTGGCTCCTGTGGAATCAGAGGACCATTTCAGTTGCCTACACTCAAGCATGCCACCGCCTTTAAGAGCCGGCAATAACTGGGTGCTCAAGCTGTTAGCCTTTGGATAGAGACACCGAGGAGTCTGTGGGCGCAGAGACTGATCTTGCCTTCCACCCTGCCACGAGCTTCGAGGGGAGATGGCTTTATTTGATCCCTAGGACAGCTTTTCACTGGGACCAGTCTTCCCGATCGCTCCAGTAATCTTCCAGACTTGAACCAAATGCAAATGAAATCAGTTTTGTCTTCCTGAAACTGCTGACATGAGAGAGAATAGCTCCAGTGTGAGAAACAGGAGCCTCCCCGCTTCATTTCTGTAGAGTGTTTGCTCTAAAATCGAATGAAAACACTTTGAGGATGAGAACTGGAATAATGATGGTGAGCAATTAGAGGCTGATTTGTACACACCACAACCGACTGTGCAAATTGGGCAATTACAGCCAGAAAAAAACCAGAGGCAAATCAAGCGGGAACAGAAATAAATACTCAGTCAGGTGCTCGCATCATTTTCCCCCTTTCACTCTGCAGAGCAGTGATATATCTGGATGTTTCCCAAAGTAGCCTGCCTGCCTTTTTGATTGCCCATCCTCACGGAAAACGGACTCGTTTCCAGATGTGCTGGGAGGACTGCAGTGTGCTCTGCAGTCGGCGGCACCTGTAGCTGCTCGGCGAATCTGGGCTGATGAAGGTCGTGTCGACTGGGAAGCAGTTTAACCCAAAGGAAGGAGCAAAGAGGCTCCGAGCTGCTCCGTTTCCTTGGCTGCTTGCTGCAGGCTGCCCCGAGCAGTGGTGGGAATCGGTGCTTGAGGAGGAGCTGGATGTGTTCACTGGACTCTGTGATCCTGCCCATCTATACCCGCTGCTATGCTTCACTCCCCAGCCTGCATCCCAAGGCTCAAGCTGCTGGCTTGATTGTTGGATGCTCTAACTTGCAACTGAACTCAGACCCCAGAGAAACCCCATGCCTGCGCTCGGGGGCCAGCACACTCCTCCTGCTGCGCTGTGAGCTCTCCCTTTGGCAAGTGTGGGCGATGAGAGCCAGTTGCTGGTGCACATGTGCTCCTTTGGCAAGCAGCATGGGCTCTTCAGACGGTACCCTCATCCCTGTCCTTGGGACTGAGAGCCTGGTTGGTTGCTTCCAGCAAAAAGGAAACACGACCTGCTCATGTAACTGGGCGTCTAAGAACTGGCCTCTGTCCCCTCCGTGGCTACGAGAACTTCAGCCAAGGTAGTGAAAGCATCGCTGGCTGATGAGGAAGAGAGATGCTGCATCTTTTACTCTGATTTTCGTCCTCCTCTGAAGATCAATAATAAGATGTTGAATTTTAGTGTCACACTCCACCCGAGTGTGCGGTCCCGGCCTGCGATCGTTCATTAGATTTCACCATCCCTGTGAATCTCATCAATATTAATCCCCCGTACTTAAGACGGGGGAACTGAAGCAGAGTGGTTATTCATCCTTCTCGATGTCTGCATTAGAGGCACCAGGCACGGACGCGGGGGTAGCAAACGGAAGGAGTGATGTGAAAGATACCGTTTAGTTTCTCAAGGATATGGTTTGCATCTCTCTCAGCTGTCACCCCCCTCCTCTTCTAAGACAGCTCAGACAGGCAAAGGCAGTTGAAAGGGGTTTTCCTAGAACATTCCTACCCCATCGCTTCTCAGCTGTCTTTTTCCCTCCAAGGAAGAGCCTGGAATCACACCTGTGAACTCTAGACTTGGGGAGGGGGTGGGGGGCTGCTTGTGATGTGTCTTGGATGCCAGCGATGCCAAAAGTCATGCTGCTTTATGTGGAAACACTATCATTGGGCTTGGAGAAATCCCAAGACCCTGGAGAAGTCAGTAGGAACAGTCCTTAGCTTTAAGCATCCCGATCCGTCCCTGCTTCCCTAGTGTGTGCTGCCGTAAAACCAGCTGTGGATGTTTTGACCCTTGTGCACAAGTGATCTGGTGGCCAGTGGTTTAGACGGAGCTACAGTAGTTGGTAAAAAGACTTCATTTGGTCTGAACTCGATTCCTAAACGCAGTCAAATGGGCACAAACCCGCTTCGAATACAAATTTTTGCTGGCAAACCCAAACCGAAGCCGAGCTTTGCAGAGAGCACCTTGCCCGGGTTTTGACTAGTCCGCTGACTCCTTCACGTGCCTGGTTTTCAGGCAGGGTGAATTTTACTACCTAGAGCTCTTGGAAAAAAAAAAAAATAAGAGAAAAACCAACAAAAAAAACCAAAAAAAAAGAAAGAATAACTTTAATTTGTTTGTAGGTTGTCAGTACTGCTCATAAATACCCATCCGTCCACCCCGAGACCCGCCATTGGACAGCTCTGACATTTGCTGTGTTGCATGGACATATTCCTGTAGTTCAGGTATTCTTGTATTTCCCTTCCTGCATCTCATTCTTTTCTTTCCTCCTCCTCAGTTCTCTTGCCACCCATTGCCACCCAGGATCCCGTTGTCCATACTCATATTGGTTACCTCTGCTTCTCCTAGAGTGTACTGATACAGAACGCGCCTCGCGTAGCGGCTGCGGGGTGTTCCAACCTTAACCAATATGAGCGTCGAGTAGGACGATTCGAAAGCAAAGTCGCACCAAAGAAAGTCTGACAACTCCTTGTGCTCCTTCCTGACCACTTGTTTCTGCGTGTTTGTTTATTCATTCATTACACTTTTCCTGCCTTTAGAATCTTCTAGCAAACACAAAACCGCCGCCTCGGCGGGGGAGAGGTAGCCAACAGCCTTTGCGCTCTGCTCCGGAGGTGGAGAAGCGCTCGCTCTCCTTACCCCGTCGAGGTGTCCTGCAGGATTTGCTGGTTCTGTGCTTGGACATCTTAGGTTTATTCTTCCAAAGCTGCCGAAGACCTCGAGACAGAAGTGGCCGAGAGAGAGGGGGGGAGGACTGGCTCCATCCCGCTCTCCTTTGGCCACTTCTGTTCTCAGCGCTGTCGTTACCTACATGGAAGTGTCCCTGCTGGAGAGGAGCTTTCTCTCTCGATGCTGCCATTGGTTCTTAAGAATTGCCATGATTTGATCTAAAAGCCAGAGGCAATGAAAATCCGACCCGTTTTAGGACGGGGCTGGGCTTGTAGAGGACTCAGAAGGAAGGATGCTCGTTGGGCTAACTCTCAGCACTTCCATCTTCAACGCATTACTTCCTAACACTGCCCTTACCCCATTTCCCATTCAGAAACACTGGGGGATGCTTTTTTGGCTCTGCACTTAGACACCAGTGCTCCTGGTGTCTTGACGAGCGAAAAAAGAGGGACCAGTTTGCCTCTCGGAAGCAACGGGCGGAATATGCATGTTGTTTGTGTCTGGTCTGCAGATAACGAGAAGCATTAGACTCTCATTTGTCACTGTTCATGACCTCTGAACGCTGCGATGCGGCCGGTTGCTCTAAACGGTCAATCTCCTTTGTAGCTGTTGCTGGATGCTGGAGCAAAGGTCGAAGGGTCTCTGGAGCACGGAGAGGAAAACTACTCGGAGACTCCTTTGCAGTTGGCGGCCGCTGCCGGTAAGGATGTTCTCCTGCCACTCTAATGGGTTCTACGGGCGAGGGTGTGAGGTTTGGGTGAGAGAACCCCGGGTTTTTAAAGGAGTTAAAGTGCCTCTCTTGCCTCGCAGGAAATTTTGAACTGGTCAGTTTGCTGTTGGAGCGAGGAGCTGACCCCATGATAGGAACGATGTACAGGAACGGCATTTCCATGACCCCACAAGGTGACATGAATTCTTTCAGTCAGGCTGCTGCACATGGACACAGGTAGAGTGGGAACGAGTCTAGTGGCATCCTTCAAGGGCTTAGTTTTGGCCTGGGCATCTGGTTGGAACAGATGGGTGAAAGTTGTGCATGAAGAGTTGAACGTGCCACCAACTGAGCAGACACGGAGAGCTTCTTGCTGGCATGAGAACTTAAGCAGTTGGTGGCACAAGCTGCTCTTTGATACCTGGTTTTAGAGAAAAAGGGGGTCTTTCTCATCGTGGGGTGCAGTGCCATGGCTGTTCCGTGGCAGAAAGGAATGCCAGAGACATTCCTTCGGAATTCCTCGGCAGATTGCTGAGGGGTTGGAGCGTCTGTACCGCTGTAGCCTTCGTTTCTGTTGAGTAGAGTCTCTGCGCCTGTGTTTCCTGCCAAGTCCTGTGTGTCTTCATGTTGTGTGTGTGCTGCACATGCGTTTCCAAAGTAAAGCCCTGAGCACCTGGCATGCATGATCTCGCAGCGTTCGGGGGTTGACTGCGGTGTCTCGGATTAGTATTACGATCTTCACGTTCCTACTTTTCTGATTGTAGCCATCCCGAGGAACATAGATACAGGTTAGAGACAGTACCTACCGTCTGTTTGCTTAGAAACAAGCTGCCGGTCTTAACAGCCCACTAACGGCACGTCAGGACGGGTTCGCACTACTCTGCCCATCCGGAGCCTCGTAGGGATCCCTAGCACCAGAGGGATTGGCTTGGGTTACGAGAACCTCGGGTTCGCTGGTCCTGCCTTGCTGCCGGATGGTGGGAGCGAGAGCCCTGTGCTCGAGGAGAAGCTGGGTCTCTCCTCAGCTCAGCTGCTGGCTGTGTGCGTTGCAGACCTTGGCTCTTACGTCCTCGGCTCGCACGCACGCTGCCTCCTCCTTTCCCTCTCTGCCTCAGATTTGCTGGGGATACAGCATTCCCCGCTGCCACCCCACAGCAGGGGCTGAGCTGGGGCAGGGGAGGTGGGATGGGAACTAGACCAGCTTCTCTTCGCACAGCTGTGAAGCCAAGAGTGACTCCGTAGAGATCAATGAGGTTACGCTGGTTCGAGCTGGTGCAGGACTCTGAAGCGGGGTTTTTTGGTGGCCCAGCTGGATCAGTGACTTTACAGAGTAGTCCCAGATGCGCTCGAACCTGCCCTGCCTGTCCTCGTTGTATGTCTAGCCGCTCCAGCTTTCCCAGATGCTTTAAGTGTTGATCAAGCGGTGGTGCTTTCAGTAGCTCCAGGTAGCTCCTCTCTCAAGCAGCCTCCGAGAGTTTGTCCCGAGAGCCCCTAGACCTTCCCTGGTTGCGGGAAGAAGCCTGGAGTCACCGGTAGCTCATGGATCTCTGTTCCCATGAGATGCTGCCGCTCGTAGGACATCCGTACGGTTCCTGTCGTGACAGCAGCACCTGGCAGACGTAGCCCAGGCGGTGCAGCTGGACTAGCAGGTGCGGTGCCTCCCTCGGGACTGCTCTCAGCCACTCCTGCCATTAATTACAGTACCTCTCTGGATAGGTGTCCTGACGTGTCACATCGCGGCAAGGAAAGCCAAGCTGCTGACTCTACTCTCCCACCCTCTTTTTCCAACCCCCCCCATCCACCTCTCCCTCTCCCTGCCACGCTGTGATTGACAGGAACGTCTTTCGTAAGCTACTCGCTCAACCGGAGAAGGAGAAGAGTGACATCCTGTCGCTGGAGGAGATCCTGGCCGAGGGGACGGACTTGCCCGAGTCGGCAGCAGCTCCGCTCTGTGCCAGCCGCAACAGCAAGGCCAAGCTGAAAGCCCTGAAGGAGGCCATGTACCACAGCGCCGAGCACGGCTACGTGGACGTCACCATCGACATACGCAGCATAGGTCAGTCCCGGCGCGCTCCCTCTGTGAGAAACAGGCTGCCTCTTAAACTGACTGCACTTGTACTCCCATCAGTCCGTACGGGTACGGAAGCTGATGGGGAGCTGGCAAGTTCCCAGCCCCTTTTGGCTCCGCAGCACAACCTGTCCCAGGGGCCACTGGTGCTTTTCTTGGAGACAGTGGTTTTCACTGGCGGCTGTTTTCACCGCTGCGTGGCGGAGCGCTAGGTCAGGCTCTGAGGGAGTGTGTGTCTGCCTCACCGCCAGCTCCTCTTTTGCTCTCTGCCATGAAAACATTGGCATTTTCTGAGCTTCGTGAGCCTCTGGGTGAGGGGGGAGCAGGAGCAAGAAGCTGGCTGCTTCCTCTGTCAGCTCTGCCAGCACAGGGCTTGGTGCTCATACAAGCCTGCTGGGTAGTTGCTTCTGCCCATGAGGTAGGAGGATGGGTAGCCCAGAGGGGACTGAGTCTGTGTATTTGCTCTCTCCATCAATCTGTGTCCAGAAAGAGAGAGAGAGAGCCCCCAGTGCCATGTGTGCCTCTGCCCGGTGCATTGCTCCAGCCCGAGGACGTGCGATGTGGCTGTGCACCAGTGTGAGTGGTAGCTCACCCCGTGAGCGAAGACCTGGTGATGAACAAGAGCAGAGCTGCTCCCCAGGCACTGGGCGTTTGCTGAAATGGAACTAAGAAAGCCAGGCTTCTGTTTCCTCCTGCTCTGTTCCACAAGAGCAGAAGGGAGGTCCCATCCAGCCTCATGACTGCAGAGTTAGCTCCCTGTGCTTTCTCGCTCAGTGCATGGGAGCAGTTCCCTTTAAGTTCCTGGAGAGCAATTCTACTGCCTCAAACTACTCGAGAAAGCTGATCTGCTCGACTCCCCCAGTGCTCTTTTAGGGAACAGAGTACTGATCTGGAGAGGCCATGGGATAGGTTTGAAGCTCAGGACCCCCCACTTTGCATCCAGGTGCCAGTGACCGGACCCAGGAGGGGTTTTTTTTACTGCTCAGTGGTTCTCCAGGGCCACGTTGAAAACAAATGAGCTGGAGTAAATCTAGTTTCCAAAAGGCTTTTGCATCCCAGAGCACCACAGCAATTGCCTCGAGTTGGCAGTCTCAGCAGAGGAGCTGAAGGCTTAGATGAGCAGAGAGACCGCAGTCTTCTCTTAGCGTTCGGAGGGAAGCCTGCGTGCGTTAGGTCTGGGGTGGCCTGATAACCAGCAGCCTTCTCAATCGAGGGATAAATTGGATTTCTAGGGTCATTTAGCAGCTTTTCAGAAGTAAAGGGGAAGCAGCAGCAGCAGCAGGTAATGAGCTCTGTCCTCCATCCGCAGGTGTTCCCTGGACGCTGCACACGTGGCTCGAGTCCTTGCGCACGTCCTTCCAGCAGCACAGGAGACCCCTCATCCAGTGCTTGCTGAAGGAATTCAAATCCATTCAGGAAGAAGAGTACACAGAGGAGCTCATCACACAAGGGTTGCCTCTGATGTTTGAGATCCTGAAAGCCAGCAAGGTAGGAGCAACGGGGTGGTTTGAAGAAAGCAGCCTCCTTTCTTGTGCCGCTGGCTTTGCACCGCTCTGGGTGCACTTCCCAGGGGTACTGGGAGTTCGTGTTGCCTCTCACAGGGTTGTTTCCCCTCTGGAAGCACACAAGCTAATCGTGTCTGAACAGCTTCACCCTGATGCTAGCAGTACATAGGGCAGAGAAGCAGAGGCTGAGGCGTTGGTTCAAGTCAGAAGAGTCACTGCAGTACGTCAAGACACGTTGATACCCAGCCCAGAGAGGAGCTGTATCCAGGCTCTTTCACCAGGACTCTACAACAAAGCTGTTTGCTCTGGATGTCTTTAACCTCTCACGTGATGACTTCGTCCCTTCATGTGGGATTTGGCCTCAGACTTGTGGGTTGAGACCGGTTCCTACAAGCACAGAAGAGGATCCTCTTTAGTGCTTGGGAGGGTTTGTACTTGCAGCCTCCTCCGTTTTGTTGTTTCAGCTGATGTTTTCTTAGCCAGACAAAGCAGACTAATGAAAACCTCTCGAGGGAGGTGCTGCCAGGTGTGAGGGTGCAAAGGGATCAGCTCTTCTCTGCCAGTCGCTGGCAAGGAGCACCCAGTCTGCTCCACACTGCTACCGGGAAATGAGCTTAATAAGGAGAAACCTCGATAGGATCTGACTGCTGCTCACTGGCAGGAGGAGGAGGGAGGGGATGGTGCTCCTGGACTCTGCACTCCTGAGACTGCACCTTGAGGACTGGGTCCAGTATTGGGCACCACAGCCTCAGAAGGGCATTGAGGGGCTGGAGCGGGGCCACAGAAGGGCAGCGAGGATGGGGAGAGGGCTGGAGAACAGGGGCTGGGAGGAGCAGCTGAGGGAACTGGGGTTGTTTAGAGGAGGCTGAGAGGAGACTTTAGTGCTCTCTACAGCTCCCTCAGAGAAAGTTGTAGCGAGGCTGCTGCTGGTCTCTTCTCCCAGATTCCTAATGCTAGGATGAGGGGAAATGGCCTCAAGCTGCATCAAGGGAGGGTTAGACTGGGTCTGAGGAAGCAGCTCTTTGCTGACAGAGTGGTTGGGCACTGGACCAGGTGGCCCAAGCAGCTGGTAGAGTCCCCATCCCTGCAAGGGTTTAAAAACCAAGTAGCTCTAGCACTTGATGCCATGGCCTAGGGGTTGGGGAGCTGTTGGGATGAGAGCTTGATGATGATCCTGGAGGTCCTTTCCAGGATCTATGAGGATTCTGATTCGTTTCTTCCTGCACCACAGTACCTGTTGGAATGATCTCATTGTTCAGCTAGGGAGCAGCATTTCTCACTCAACTCTCCAGGTGACAGCCAGGAGCAATTCTTAGTACCTGCAGGAATAGCATAAACAGCAAGGAAGGAGGAGAGGTTGTGCTGTGGGCACTTGATACCAAAACATCCCAGGCTTTAGCTAGCGAAAGCTTAGGTGAGTTTATTTCTTGGATCCAGAAGAGAGCTCGGATCTTGGTCTCAAGCACAGTCGTTGCAGCAGTTGTTCTGATTTTAGCTCCCTTTGGGATTCGATCGGATTGTGTGAGTGTTTGTGTAATATCTGAGACAGCTCTCAGGCAGTCATTCCAAATCTGAGGATTTAGGGGATCCCTGTTGTGAATGTGCTTGGGTTAACGCATGTTCATCCCCAAACTCCCTGCGAGGTTGCTGCTGGGTGTGAGAGCTGATCTAATGGTATTGAAAACTTAACGGAGATGACATTTAGGGTTAAGATCCTGGAATCCTTAGGGATTGGAAGGGACCTGGAAAGATCATCCAGTCCAGTCCCCCTGCCACAGCAGGATCCCCCAGAGCNGATTGAGAGACAGGAATGAGGTCCCCCCTCAGCCTCCTCTTCTCCCAGCTCCAGAGCCCCAGCTCCCTCAGCCTCTCCTCAGCAGGGAGCTGCTCTCCTCCCTTCATCCTCTTCGTTGCTCTACACTGAGAGGCCCAGAACTGGACACACGATTCCAGATGCAGTCTCACCAGGACGGAGTAGAGGGGGGAGGAGAATCTCTCTGGATCTCCTAACCACCCATTCTAATCCCCACCTCCAGATGCCACTGGCCCTCTTGGCCACAAGAGCACATTGCTGGCTCCTGGCCATCCTGCTGGCCACCAGGACCCTCAGATCCCTTTCTCCTCCACTGCTCTCCAGCAGGTCAGTCCCTACCCTAAACTCCCCTTCCTTGAGGATGTAGAAGCAAAGGTTCCTGTGGGAGCGTTGCCTCCAGCCGGAGCTGAGCATCCTGCAAGGAGGGAGGGTGGCACTGTGACCCCAGAAATACCAACTCAAATGAAATTTGCAGAGGTCCTCAGTACTGGAACACAGAGTGGGGGGGATAAAAAACCCAACCCCTAAACCCTGGCAAATCAGGCAGGAGTGCTGAGCTGAAGGCCCCGGCTTTATTGCCTCTCTTCAAGCTGTGAAATAAGCAGGGAAGAAGAGTTAATAGATTGCACATCAGTTGTTGGCTGCTGCTCTAAAGCCCTGGAGGAAGACTTCCAAAAGCACAAATGAAGGTTCAAAATGCAGCTCCCGTTGGCTTCCAGTGGGATGGAGAACTTTCATTGCCTTTAAATGTCTTTATCAGCTGCTCCTTTGGGAATTGGATGGAGAGCGGAGAAGAGGCAGCATTTCCTTGCCAGAGAGGCAGAGCTGTGTGGAGAAGCAGAGAGTGGCTCTGTGCTCACCTGCCCCCACTGCGGTGCCTGCTGTTGGACAGGGAGCCTGGATCATTACCAGACCAAGGATGAGGTCCTGCAGAGAAAGCAGTAGGAAGGACACAGAGAGCCCAGTTTACAGCAAGGAAAACTCCAGCTGGGAAAACACTGAAGCTACCAGTGATGGGGTGGTGGATTTTGGTCTTCAGATGAGGAGGGTGGACTACATCCCCATGGTTCACAGCCATAGGAGCTGCTAGGAGTAGTTTGGACAGGGCTCTTCCTGAGACCCAACGCTAGGGAGATAGCAGATAGCCCTGAGCTAGACTCAGGCTGCTGTGTGAAGAGGGGTTGAGCCCCTCAAAGCTAAGCTGACACAGGAGATGTTGTGACAGAAGGATAGGAAGATGCAGAGGAATTTGTGCCTTCTGGAATCTGTGCTGGGCTTCTTGTGGCCTGGGGAACCCCTCAGACCTTCCACGGGGAGGTGTCCTTTGTCATTTGCTTTGCCTGAGCTTGACTCCCGGCTGCGTTACCCTCCTGCCCCATTCAGAGGACCAAGTCTGCCTCCAGGACCGGCTGTGCTCACAGACTGCCCCTTCTCCTCCAATTGCCCATTCTCTTCTCATCTGGGGACAGGACAAGGGGCACTGGGTGCCAGCTGGAGCAGAGGAGGTTCCCTCTCAATCTCAGCAGGAGCTTCTTCCCAGGGAGGGTCCCGGAGCCCTGGACCAGGCTGCCCAGGGGGGCTGTGGAGTCTCCTTCCCTGCAGACGTTCCAGCAGAGGAGGGTGTAGAGAGACAGGGGTTGCTCTGTTCTCCCTAGTGGCCAGTGAGAGGATGAGGGGCAACCAGGGGACCTTCAGGTTAGAACTTAGGAAGACCTTCCTCACAGACAGAGTGCTCAGAGCCTGGACTGGACTGCCCAGGGCAGTGGGGGAGTCCCCATCCATCCCTGGAGGTGTTGAAGGACAGCCTGGCTGTGGCCCTGAGTGCCCTGGGGTGGCTGCTGTGGTGGTGCCAGGTGCCAGGCTGGGCTGGAGGAGCTTAGACAGAGGGCTTTGCCAGCCTCAGTGACTCTGTGAAGTAACCTTGGCCACCTGTAGCAGTGCCTGTTGTCACTCCTAGTCCTTCTGTGTCTAAACAGTTCAGAGTAACCGGGACGCAAGCTATCCACACGTGTACGTCGTGCATTCTCCGTGTGAGATGGGAACGCCAGGTACCCAGCAGCATGTGGATGACTGCCTGCTCCTCCTGTCCTGTGGCTGTGTGACACTGATCCAGCTTTGTACTAACACAGCTTTGGGGCGGGGGGTATCTTTTCATCCCTACTCTCTCTCTCTCTGCCTCCTCAAACCTTTCCCTGCCAGAGGCTGGAGCTGTTTTCTTCACTTACAATAAATAAACCCTGTGATGTGACACCTGCCCTCTCCTGGGCTCTCCCCCAGGGACCGGGCTGTGCCCAGGGACCGGTGCTTGATGCACACAATGCACAGCCAGGGTACAAAGAGCCTTTGGAAAGGGAGCTTGGCAGCTTTCCCAGCAGCTAACTGAAGGGTCCGGTTGGGCTTTACCTGTGATTAATTCCCTTCCGTTTGTGTTTGCGGTGGAAGGACTGGAGCTCAGCACTAACAAACCCCCTTTGTTACGCAGTTCACCACCTCAAACTGTCTCTCCAACCTCTGGGGCTTCCCTACCCTTGCAGCTGTGGACTAATAGCAATGATGTGTGTGCTGCTTAATCACCCAGGAGTGACCCCCTGTGTAGAATCCTTAGGGATGGGACCTGGAAAGATCACCCAGTCCAGTCCCCCTGCCACAGCAGGATCACCCAGACCCAGTGGCACAGGAACACAGCCAGGCGGGGCTGGAACATCTCCAATAGCCCTGCACTCCCCACCCAGGTCTTCACCTCTTCTCAGATCATCTGTGCTCCTGAAAACCTTCAGCTTGGCTTCAAAAGAGCTGGCGAATTCCCCTGGCACTTCAAGTGCCTCCAGCAGGAGTGGGGAATTCCTTTAGATCTCTGCTGAAGAATGCTTTTAAGTCGGGAACCAGCTCACATCTCCAAAGCCCAAGTTGCTTTCTCTCGCTGACCAACCCTGCTGGAAGCACCGTCCCCCTTAGAAGATGCACTGTTGCTCCCCGTTCCCTCTGGCCTCTCTGTAAACCACCCCGTGGCTAGGTAAATATTTTCATGCCGTGCCATGCCAAGCTTTCTTCCCTCCTCCCTTCGCAGAAGATGCTCGTTGGCTCCCTGTCGCTGTGATGGTGTGAAAGGAGCTGGCTTCACTCCAGAGCTCAGCCTCGTACATCCTGGCTCAATGTTTTCCAGCATCAAACTGTAATGAGAAAACAAACTTCACAGGATCACACACAGAGTTACTGAGGCTGGAATAGATCTCTGAGCTCATCTAGCTCAGCTCATGACCTGACACCACCGCAGCAGCCACACCAGGGCACTCAGGGCCACAGCCAGGCTGTCCTTCAACACCTCCACGGCTGGTGACTCCCCCACTGCCCTGGGCAGTCCAGTCCAGGCTCTGAGCACCCTTTCCCTGAGGAAGGGCTTCCTAACAACCAACCTAACCCTCCTCTGGCAGCTTCAGGCCCTGCCCTCTTGTCCTGGTGCTGGTTGCCTGGGAGAAGAGCCTGACATCCAGCTGACTGCAACCTCCCTTCAGGGAGTTGGAGAGAGGGATGAGGTCCCCCCTGAGTCTCCTCTTCTCCAGGCTGAACCCCCCCAGCTCCCTCAGTCTCTCCTCATCAGCCTTTCCCTCCGTCCTTGCACAGCATCTCAGTTAGTGTAGAAGCAACCCAGCTCACGCTGTTCCAGGAGCAGGATTTGGTCTGAAAAAGGCCATCCAGCTGCAGACAGAGCCTCCCTCTCCTCTCCGCTCTTTGCTGCCTCTTCCTGCCCAGTTTATTGCTAAAAGCCAGCAGAGACTCTACAAGGAGCAGATCCGTGGCCACAGCCCTGTGAGCCTGTCTGGGTGGGGTGGGGTGAGAAGCGAGCTGCCTCTGCTGCAATAGCTCATCCCTCCCCTCCCTGTGTCTTGGGGAGAAAACTCAATAGTCATTAGCAATGACACAGGCTGAGCACAGGCTCCAGCGGTCTAGCTGAGCACAGTTTCTGTCCTTGCTGTGGCGTTGGGCTCGTTTAACGTCAACGACAGGAGCCAAAGGTCTCCAACCTCCTGTCTGCCAAATGAGATCAGTGTCCTGCGTTGGAGGTCTGAAGCTCTGCAAAGCCATCGTCTGTCTGGTAGCCCTGTGATCTCTGAGTTGCCCATCCTGCTGTCTCTTTAGCTCATCTCTGTCGTGTGGCCTCTCGTGTGAATGTGTCCTGTCTTCAGCTAATTAGAGCTTGGATGCTCTAAGGCAGGGGTTTCACTGGCTCTTGGGCAGCCAGGGCAAGGTGGCTCTATAATCATAGCATCCTTAGGGATCGGAAGGGACCTGGGAAGATCATCCAGTCCAGTCCCCCTGCCACAGCAGGATCCCCCAGACCCAGTGGCACAGGAACACAGCCAGGCGGGGCTGGAACGTCTGCAGAGAAGGAGACTCCACAGCCCCCCTGGGCAGCCTGGTCCAGGGCTCCGGGACCCTCCCTGGGAAGAAGGTCCTGCTGAGATGGAGAGGGAACCTCCTCTGTTCCAGCTGGCACCCAGTGCCCCTTGTCCTGTCCCCAGATGCCCTTGAGCAGAGCTGGCTCCATCCTCCTGACACCCACTCCTCACCTATTTATAGACAGGAATGAGGTCCCCCCTCAGCCTCCTCTTCCCCCAGCTCAAGAGACCCAGCTCCCCCAGCCTTTCCTCATCAGGGGGCTGCTCTACTCCATCATCTCTTCATTGCACTACACTCCAGCAGCTCTGTGTCCTCCTGGAACTGAGGGGCCCAAATGGGCTTGTGTCAACACGGGCTCCTGCCCCTTGGTGCCTGCAGGTACTGACAGCACCTTGCTCGTGTAGGCAGACTCCTGCAGGGCTGTCCCTCTGTCTGTATGTGAGAGTTCCAAGCCGGGATCCTCTTCTTCCAGTTGCATGACTGGCTTTGACCTGTTCCTCCCCAGCCTCAGTGCACCTGGATGTCCTGGTGTGCAGTGCTGTGGCTCAGGCTGGTGAGTGAGACCTCCAGCTTCTACCTGAGCTCTGGGAGGTCAGAACCCAGGTTTTTCATAAGCAGGTTCCCCACGAGGAGGAGATGAGTTGTCTGCACTGATGCTTCTGTGTGTCTTGAAAAAGCTGTTGCCCTGGCACAGCTACAGCTGGGACAGAGACTTCACAGCCCCACTAAAACCTTGTGGGTGATAACTCTGCACCCCAGCAGATCGGAGGGGGAGCTGCTGGTCTCTGTTCTCTTTAGCACAGTTACTCGCTGTGAATGCAGGTGAGCAATACTCTTCTAAGAACATTTCTCTTCCTGAAGCTTCCCTCTGCTCTGAACACCAAAATCCTCCCCATCCTCTGTGGTATTTACTGACTTCTTAGTACCTCACAAGTCCAGCTGGGAGCTGCCCTGCTGGCAAGCAGCCTCCCCCCCAGACACACTCCTCCCTGGCTGACTCAGTGGGCTGCTGCAGCACAGCCCTTCCGAGCAGAGCAGCAATTGCCCTGACTGTTTAGAGCTCTCCCCCCCCCAGCCCTCCCAGCAGCTGAGTCACTTCCTTCCTTAAATCTTCCCTTCCCTCTTGTGATTCACTCCCTTCGTGAAAAGCTTAGCTGGAGGAGATCCCCTTCCAGTGCAAGAGCCGCTGTGAGGCATCCTCGTTGCCTCAGAACCACAGCAGTGAGCCCCACACCCGGAGCTGGTGCCTGTGCTGTGCTAAACGGTGTCTCTTAGTGTTTCTCTCATCTTAGCATCGCTCTCTGCTCGATGTCTGATGTAGTAAGAGGAGCCAGCTCCTGCCTGCGGGCGAGCTGTGTAATTTCCTTTGACATCAGCGTGTGCCTGTGAGGGCACAGCTCTGCCCTTTCACACCACAGCTGATGAGGTGCAGTAAGGGAGTCATTACAGCATCTCTGCCACTCCTCCTCGTCCCTCGTGGGGTTTAAGAAGGATCCTTGTCAGAACCGAGAGGAAATGCGCTCAGGGTAAAGAAAACTTGAACTTCAGCTCTGTCAGCCTGGGGATGTTTTCAGTAGAGCATCTCCACCCCTCAGTTTTAGATGAAGATGATTTTTCTTCCTTACCTGCTCATTTCCTTGGCCTTGGACTCTCTGTGCTGGTCGTAGCGGTGGTGGAGTGTTGTGACGGGTCCTTGTCTGGATCACCACACATCCCATCTCGGGTCACTATTGATGTCCTGGGGCAGAGACCTCGACTCTGTTTCAACCCAGAGCTGTTGGCTGAAGCGTCAGACACAGAGGGAGGGGTTAACAAACCCACTGAGGGGTCTGCAGGCACTGGAACAGCTGACTCTGTTTGGAGGAGAAAGGCACCAGGACGTTTTAATTCACTGCCCCCACCACCCAAAACCAGCTCCACGAGGTACAGACACAGGCAGAGGGGGTCTGGTCACTCTGCTCCTGCACTGAGCTGGGGTGAAATGTCCTAAACATCTTCATCACAGACAGCTCCTGCTCCTCTCTGCAGTCACAGTCATCGTCTGACTCCAGTCTCCATCCTCAGTCATCCTCAGGGTTCAGAGCTCTCTCAGTCTCTGCAGGCCCAGGTGAATCCTCCTCCTCTCCATCCATGCTCTTCCCCTTGAGGAGCAGTAACCTCCTCAGCAGCAACAACCTCTCTCAGCAGCAGTGATGCAGCTGCCAACAGCCCAAGGTGGAGAGAAGGGAAGAAGAAGGTGCAAGTGACTGAGGGAGGAGAAGAGAGAGGGAGCAGGGAGGCAGCTGGATGCCTTTCCTCTATTTAAACCCAAACTTTAACCCTTTCTGCAGCAAACACAGGCACTAGACTGTAGATCCTGCTCAGCTTTTAAAACAGAACCCCAGGCAGGTTGTTTCTGTGCTCAGGAAAGCTGCTGGGGGTGGGGGGGGGTCTCACCCCAAGTGTCCCCAGGGACCAGCCCAATGTTCCATGCAGGTCTGGTGGGTTTCTCCTGGCGGGGATGGCCAGGGAATTGCCAGCAGTGTGAGAGCACAGTGATGAAACACTTGGACGAGGAGACTCAGTGACAGGCTGCGATGCCTGAGCCTCTCTGTAAAGAGGTCCTGCAGCTGGAGGCCGTTGGGCTGACAACTGCATGCAGGCTGTGTGCCTCGGCGTGTTTGCCACTGTGGCCTGTTAAGATGTGATCGATGAGCGACAAGAAGTCATTTTCCAGTACAGCAAGTTTGCAAACGACATGAAATGGCTCTTTGAAAGGAGCTTTGTTTCTGCAGAGGGAACAGGGAGGGGGTGAGGGGCTACTATGCAGTTTGCTGGGAAAAGAAGACCCGCGGTCCGAGGAGAGAACTTCTCCTTTGAACTGATTCCTCCAGGAGTCGTAAAGGAGAGTTACAGCAAATCCAGAGAATCCTGAGCTCTGATTTTTAATAAAGCTGGAGCTATCGCGTTGTTCGGCTTCGAAAGGCAGCTCTTGAGAGCGGTGCAGCGTCTCCTTTGCATACTGATCCCGCCTGGCGGGGAAGACACCTAGCTTAGCTGCCTCTGTTTTCTTTTGCTTAGAATGAAGTGATCAGCCAGCAGCTCTCCGTCATTTTCACTCATTGCTACGGACCCTACCCCATCCCAAAGCTGGTTGAAATCAAGCGCAAGCAGACCTCTCGCCTGGGTGAGTGTGACCCCAACGCTTTGAGTTCTCCAAGTGCTGCCCTGTGCTCAGCCCTTGCGAGGGCTCCTGTTGAGTTCTGGGGCCTCTCATGATAGGAAAGATAGGGAGCTACCCAGCTCGGGAGGGGTTGAGAGAACCAGTTGTGTGAGGAGAGGCTGAGGGAGCTGGGCAGGGGGAGTCTGGAGAAGAGGAGGCTGAGGGGGGACCTCACTGCCCTCTCCAGCTCCCTGCAGGGAGGCTGTGGAGGGGTGGCTGTTGGCCTCTGCTCCTTGGTGCCTGCTGACAGCAGCAGGGGCCCTGCTCTGCAGTTGAGGCAGGGGAGGGTCAGACTGGCTCTGAGGCAGAGATTCTCTGCAGCCAGAGTGGTTGGGCACTGGCAGGGCCTTCCCAGGGAGGTGGAGGAGTCCCCCTGCCTGGAGGTGTTGAAGAACCCTGTAGCCATGGTGCTTCATGCCCTGCTGAGTGGCCAGCAGGGAGGGGGTCAGGCTGTGTCTGTCAGTCTCTCAGGGACTGAGGGGTTGTGTTGGGGTGGGGATGGTTGGACTGGGGGCTCTGGGAGCTCCTTTCCAACCAGGATCATCCTGTGATGCTGTGAAGTCTGCTCTGCTGGCCGGGTGCTCGTGGGAGGGCACCAATCAGAGAAAAAGCAAGAATTAGAAAGACAGAACTAGAAGAAGGAAGGGTCCCCCCAAACTTTGTGTGATCTGAAACCCCCACTGCAGTCAGGAGGGTCATCAGGTGCTTTCGAGTGGGACTATAAATCCGTGCAGATTTGTCTGTGTTGCTAATTAGGCTGGGATCCAGGCCTGGGGCCCAGAGCCAAGCATCTGCCTGCATCTCAGACTGTGGTGGCTGGCTGCAGGTGATGCTGCAGCAGCACAGCCCTTCCAGCCTTGCTGACAGCACCCTGGTTGTTTGGTGAGACAAAGAGAGGGCCTGAGTAATTTTCCAGCACCCTCTTCCCTTGGCTCAAAGGCTTCCCCATGCAGAGAGATGAACACAACCTGCTGGAAACGAGCGCAGGACCTCCCAGCATCCGTTCGGCCGCCGTTTGCTTTGGGTGGCAGAGCTGGGAGGCTGTGCCAGCGCCACACAAAGAGGACGCCTGGCTGTCAGCTCAGCAAAGGCTGTCTCAGACTTCAGAGCTTCGAAATTGCCTTCATCTGAACTCCACGTGGCTGTCTGGGGGGGGTCTGTCTGTCTCAGGCCGTTCAAAATAGACTGAGTGGGTTTGTACTCGTTAAAAACGATGTCCTCTGGTGTCAAAGCAGGGAGGTAGTCTGGATGCTCCTGACCTTTCCTGGTTGTTGTCTCTGTGATTCTAGATCCCCACTTTCTTAACAACAAAGAGATGTCGGATGTCACGTTTCTGGTGGAAGGGAGACCGTTCTACGCACACAGGGTGTTGCTGTTCACTGCCTCACCCAGGTAAAGCACAGGGACCCTTCTGCGTGGGAGCCATGGGTTTGTGGGTTGGGGCAGGGGGTGGATTTTGCTGTGGCCTCATCTCCCACGATTCGATGGAGTAGAAGATCTCAGCAGCTCATTGCTGGTTGATCCGCAGGATGTTCAGCCCGTGCTCCCATCCCTAGATCTTTCCACTCCATGCATCTGCCTTCACTCCGCTGAGGCACGTTTGCATGGAGCTCGTGGCTGCAGCCGGTGGTTAACGGTGGAGGAATCATAGCCTTCTGATTCTGAATAATCATAGACCCTTGTTATTTGGATGCTTAAGGATCATTTATCCTCTGAGTAGCTAAATTTTCCTGCCTTGCGTCGATGGAGGCAGCTCTAGGGAAAACAAAGCTGCTGTCACACAGCTCCTGGAATTAAAATGAAATGACTGCACAGAGCAGCTGACTCTATTGAAAGGCAGTGGTTCAGGGGCTGTCCCTGCGCCCAGGGGCCTTGGCCGTGGGTTGTCCAGCTCAGCTCACCCTAAACGCTGCTCACAAATGTCAGGCGTGTGGAGTTTTAGAATTGGAAAGTGCAAGGTCCTGCAGCTGGGTCAAGGCACAGAGACAGGCTGGGTGGGGGACAGAGTGAGGGCAGCCTTGAGGAGAAGGGCTTGGGGGGGTTGGTGGATGAGAAACTCAGCAGGAGACAGCAGTGTTGGCTTGTGGCCCAGAAAGCCAACCACATCCTGGGCTGCAGCAAGAGCAGCGGGACCAGTAGGGTGAGGGAGGGGATCCTCCCCCTCTATTCTGCTCTCCTGAAACCCCATCTGCAGTCCTGGGTTCAGTTCTGGAGCCCCCAGCACGGGAAGGAGATTGAGCTGTGGGAAGGTGTCCAGAGGAGGGCCACCAGGATGAGGGGAGGGCTGGAGCACCTCTGCTACGGGAACAGGCTGAGAGTTGGGGCTGTTCAGCCTGGAGAGGAGGAGACTCTGGGGAGATCTCAGAGCAGCCTTCCAGTCCCTGAAGGGGCTACAGGAGAGCTGGGGAGGGGCTGTTTGCAAGGGCTTGGAGTGGTAGGAGCAGGGGAAATGGTTTCCAGCTGGAAGAGGGGAGGTTCAGACTGGAAGTCAGGAGGAAGCTCTTCCCAGTGAGGGTGCTGAGACCCTGGACCAGGTTGCCCAGGGCATCGTTAAGAGCTGCTTTAGACTGGAGGCTGGACTTAATGATCTTAGGGGTCTCCTCCAGCCTCGGTACTCCTGTGATTTCACAATGCAGCAGGGACAAACCCACTGGGTAGTTTGAGCAATGTGGGAACTGATGCCAACCCACAGCACAGAGTAAAAGGATTTGCATAATGCAACCCCAGCCTCTGGCCCTGCATTTACTGAAGAGATGGGTGCTTGGGGTTAGAGTTTATCTGTAGAGGTGCAAGCGCTTCCCAAACTCCAGCTTTAAAAGCTGCTGCATTATGTTCTTAATAGAGTTGGGCGCTGCTGAGAGGATATCAATGGTGATGCATCCTGTCATGAACGGGAGGCGTGGGGAAAAGGTGACTACCCAGCACATGCTGGTCTGGGCAGATAAGCCAAGCTCTGCACTACCCGCTGGGAGGTCGGATGAGTTACTGCAAATCTGAAGGACAAGGGCAGGGAGAGGCTGAGGGAGCTGGGCAGGGTGAGTTGGGAGAAGAGGAGGCTGAGGGGGGACCTCACTGCCCTCTCCAGCTCCCTGCAGGGAGGCTGTGGAGGGGTGGCTGTTGGCCTCTGCTCCTTGGTGCCTGCTGACAGCAGCAGGGGCACTGCTCTGCAGTTGAGGCAGGGGAGGGTCAGACTGGCTCTGAGGCAGAGATTCTCTGCAGCCAGAGTGGTTGGGCACTGGCAGGGCCTTCCCAGGGAGGTGGTGGAGTCCCCCTGCCTGGAGGTGTTGAAGAACCCTGTAGCCATGGTGCTTCCTGCCCTGCTCGAGTGGCAGCAGGGAGGGGGTCAGGCTGTGTCTGTCAGTCTCTCAGGGACTGAGGGGTTTGTTGGAGTGGGAGCTCCTTTCCAACCAGGATTATCCTATGATTCTGTATTGCTGACAGTGCCTTCCTCTTTTTCAACAGCTGATCTCTGTGGAATGTGTGGTCTTGAGAAGTAGATAGCTGTGTGTGGTCTCCCATGTGGATGATCTTTCAAGGTCCCTTCCGATCCCTAAGGATTCTATAAGAGCCTAGCCTGAATGCTTCTGTATATAGAACTAAAAATCTACACAAATTTCTATCAGTGAAGTCCTCAGTAAAGTTGTTTTCATATTTTATAAGTCAATACATTACTTTAAATATGAAATTATCTATTATTTCATGTTTTCCTTCCAAATATGGGTTTTCCAAGTTGCACAACAGCCTCAGCCCAGAATGAATCTCCTTTAAAGCAGAAAGCCTGCGACTTTTGAACACCTGAGTCTTCCTAAAAGATCCTCTTGCCTCTCAGGAAAACAAATCCTCCTTTAGCTGCAGCACAGGCACCGTTGCAGGGTCACAATTGCCCCTCTGTGTTTAGTTCTGTTGTGCTAGGAGTGGTTTCACACTGAAATCTCCTCAACGAGAGCCTTCTGCCTGTTGGATTCAGCTTGACTTTATGCCAGTGTCTCAGGCTTTCTGTGGAAATCCTTATGCAACCCAGCTCTCTGTGGAACTCAGCTCCAGAGCCAGATCCAGTCATTTCCAAGAGGACTGGTTTTTGCAAGAGCTGGCGTTGTCCTTCCTCTTTCCCCTATGTTTTGCACCGAGATGATTGAGCTGGTCTTTACAATGTCACTCCTTTTTATTTAGGTTCAAAGCATTGCTGTCTAGCAAGCCCTCATCCGATAGCACTTGCATTGAGATCAACTACGTGAAGTACCCCATCTTTCAGGTAAAGTCACTTCTCACGCTGAATTGGAGTGGAACACGGAATGAGAGCATCCTGCATGCCCTGTCCACGCTAGGACCTGTGTGTTGGATAAACACGTAGCTCAGAGCAGTGGCTTCACAAGCACTGGCTTCACCTCCATGCGTGCACGAAGCTGCAGAGTGCTGTTGATGGCAGGGGTGGTGCCCGACCAGCCACAGCATCATGCGCTTCAGCTACTCAGGCCGTGCAGAGAGAGCAGTGCACGTCAAGGTAAAGCACTTGATGCTTGGAACAGGCTGCTCAGGGAGGCTGTGGAGTCTCCTTCTCTGGAGACATTCCAGACCCTCCTGGCTGTGTTCCTGTGCCACTTGGTCTGGGGGATCCTGCTGTGGCAGGGGGACTGGACTGGATGACCATTCGAGGTCCCTTCCCATCCCTAGTGATTCTATAATCCTATGATTCTTCTCCCTCCTTTTGGCTCCTGGACAGACTTGGGTCTTTCCCTTCCTCAGCAGGACTCTTCCATCCATGTTTTGCCCTGAAAATACAGAGCTTGCTGTCTGTATCTGGAGTGTAGATGTGTACAGGGCTTCCCTTGAGGTGATGCAGTGCTCAGGCAGTTGCATGAATCAACGGTTACTGCTGCAGATTAATTCCCAGCTGCCTACAGGAACGTCAGGCTCGCTGGAAGCTCTCTGCAGAGGGTTCTCTAGCTGGTCTGTGTTACACTGCAAAGCCTCCCCCACTCTTTCTCATTATCCATGCGTGCCCACACAGAGCTGGGCAAAGGTGGGGGTGCCACTGCTGGAGAAGGGGTACAGGAGTAACCGTTACAGCTGCTGTGTTTTCCCGGATCAATGGACTGGGAAATGCATTGCAAATTCAGAATGAATTCATCAGCTCCCTGCAAACCATTCAGAGCTCCCCAGAGGGTCCAGGCAGTGAGTTTGGTGGGGGCCAAGATGTTAGGTTGCCTGTAAGAAGGAGATACTGAACCGTGCAGAGACAGCAACCAAACATCCTGCTGTGGCAGGGGGATTGGACTGGATGATCTTTCGAGGTCCCTTCCTATCCCTGAGGATTCTATGAAATCAGGAGGTTAAACCAGTTTAATCTACCTGCCATCCTTTGCAGGGTTGGGGAGCCTCGGGTATTGCCTGCAGTCTTTACACCCCCTGTTTCCTGCTGCCTTGGATTGCTCTTTATAAACGCCTCTCTCTTCTGTTGCAGCTGGTTATGCAGTATCTTTATTACGGAGGGGCAGAGTCACTCCTGATTAAAAATAATGAAATTATGGAGGTAAGAGACCTTTCTCTGAATTGCAGTGCTGGGGGACCTGTGCACTGTTCACCCTAGGGCACGAGGAGCACTCTCGTAGGAGCCAGCAGTGCCTCAGCCAGACAGAGCACCCAGGCTGTGCCCAGTCCTGTGGGACTCAGTCTCCTTCTCTGTCAGCCACTCGTTATTTTAACTCTTGGAGTTTGACTGCCAGAGAAGACAGAGTAGAAAAACCATCATCATCAAGGAGCAGGAAGGATCTGACATGAAGGTGTTTAACTAGCTGCCTCGAGATGCTCTTTCCACAGAGCTGTTGTTACCAAAGGAAGGGTGGCTGTTGCGTTGGGGAACAGGGTTGAGTGGTGCTGATAGGGCTGGGAGAAGGTTGGACTGGGTGATGCTGAAGGTCTCTTCCAGCTGAAACTGCTCTGTGATTCTATGAAACTCCTGGCAGCCATGTGGTATGCCATCAGCTTTCTCTGCCAGCGTGGTAGGTGAGGTGCTCTGGGCTGCTCAGCTTCCCTCTATGACACTCTTGCTTTTGGTTTCTGAGCTCAGGCTTCCATGTCCAGCTGTCTTCCATGTCCAGGTCCCTTCCAATGCCATCCAGTCTGTGATTCTATGATTTCACAGGATCATGGAATCACTGAGGCTGGCAAAGCCCTCTGAGCATCTCCAGCCCAGCCTGGCACCTGGCACCACCACAGCAGCCACCCCAGGGCACTCAGGGCCACAGCCAGGCTGTCCTTCAACACCTCCAGGGATGGATGGGGACTCCCCCACTGCCCTGGGCAGTCCAGTCCAGGCTCTGAGCACCCTTTCCAGGAGGAAGAGCTTCCTAACATCCAACCTAACCCTCCCCTGGAAGGCACTGCCCTCAGGTGCTGGTTACCTGCGAGAAGAGCCTGACCCCCACCTGGCTACAGCCTCCCTTGAGGGAGTTGTGGAGAGGGAGAAGTTCCCCTTTGATTCTCCTCTTCTCCAGGCCGAACACCCCCAGCTCCTCAGCCTGTCCTCCAGTCCTTTCCCCAATTTCCACCCCTCTCAGAAGGAAGGACCCTTGGATGAGGCAGCGCAGTGGCCTCCCAGAGCCGCGTGTGTTCTCACCCAGGCTGTTCAACAGCTCAAGCTGCAGGTCAGCTGGCTGCTGGCTCTACCTTTGCGACATCCCCATCCTCCAGCGCCTCGAGAGCCCAGCGACTGATGGATCGATCCGTTGATAACTGATCTGGCTCCCGTTCCTCCCAGTTTAAAGTGATTAGAAAGCAGCACGTGACCGCTTGAGCCACAGAGGCAGCTGCAATAGATGGGGCTTTATCTTTTCCAACTGCACTTTGCAACTTGCTTTCTTACAAATACGATAACGAGAAGCACCAGAAATACTCCGAGTCCTGATGGGGGCCAGCTGGCTGCTGTCACATCAGAGCTGCAGCTTTCCAGCCCTTGGATTTATTTATGGGATTAAAGTGGAGCTTGGGCGGCTGCGTAAGAGGAGTCAGAATAAAGTCAGGGAGGTTTCAGGGCTTTGTTCTCATCTGCCCCTGCTTTGTGGTGTGAGAGTCCTTTCGGGGCTGGGGAAGGGACTGGAGGGAGAAGCTGAGGGAGCTGGGGGTGTTGAGCATGGAGGAGACTCGAGGGGGGACCTTCTCCCTCTTTCCAACTCTGTGAAGGGAGGTTGCAGTCAGGTGGGGGGTCTGGCTCTTCTCAATAGCACCAGGATGAGAGGGCAGGGTCTGAAGCTGCCAGGGGAGGGTTAGGTTGGATGTTAGGAAGCCCTTCCTCCCGGAAAGGGTGCTCAGAGCCTGGACTGGACTGCCCAGGGCAGTGGGGGAGTCCCCATCCATCCCTGGAGGTGTTGAAGGACAGCCTGGCTGTGGCCCTGAGTGCCCTGGGGTGGCTGCTGTGGTGGTGCCAGGTGCCAGGCTGGGAGTGTGGTGGTGCCAGTAGTGAGACTACTCAGGGTGGTCATCATCATCATCATCTGGTTTGAATTCCTCCCCATCCTGGGTCTGCTATCGATACCCCCACCTCCAGCCCCAGTGCTCTTTCACCTGGAGCTTGGGGAACAGCTGAACCCTTTTATTCCTGGAGTGTCCGTGCAGCTCTGTCACTGCAGAGTCAGTTCTGCAGGCTGACCAGATGCTCTGCAAGCTCCTATTTACTCCCCTCTCCTGCACCACCTCCCCACGCACCCCATCCCAAAGCCAGCAGGTAGAGATCTGAGCAGCCCGTGCTGGCCTCTCCATTCCCCTACCGTGATGTAGAGAGGACTGCAAAGGGTTGAAGCAACCTCCTCCTTCCTTAATATCAGGGGGAGAGGAAAAGCAGGCAGCGAAGCAGCGAAGAAAGCAGCTCTGATTCTGTAGCTCTCAGCAGTTTTTGACTAATTTTCTTTCCTTTGCTTGTTTTCTTGGGGTTTTTTTTAGCTTCTCTCCGCTGCTAAATTCTTCCAGCTCGAAGCTCTGCAACGACACTGTGAGATCATCTGCGCCAAAAGCATTAACACAGAGAACTGCGTGGATATTTATAATCATGCCAAGGTAAAAATAACCCCCCCCCACACCCCCCCTCCTCGGCTTTCTGTTGTGTGTCTGGCGTCACGCTTGTAGGTCAGCTTGGTGAGAGGAGTGGTGAGAGGTCTGCTAGTTGGTTAAGTTTGGTTGTTTGATGGGAAGGAGGGACTGATGGGTGCCTGCTGGAGGGACTGGCTGAACTGTGCAATGCTTGGGGTGAGCACTGGTGTGGCCAGCAGGAGCAGGGGTGTTGATGTCCTGCTGGAATGGGCACTGGGGAGGTCTCCTCTCAAGTCCTGGGAGCAGTGCTGGGCTCCTCATTGCGAGAGGCTGGAGCGGGTGCAGAGGAGCAACGAGGCTGGGGAAGGCACTGGAGGGAAAGGCTGATGGGGAGAGGCTGAGGGAGCTGGGGGGGTTGAGCCTNAGGAAGCCCTTCCTCAGGGAAAGGGTGCTCAGAGCCTGGACTGGACTGCCCAGGGCAGTGGGGGAGTCCCCATCCATCCCTGGAGGTGTTGAAGGACAGCCTGGCTGTGGCCCTGAGTGCCCTGGGGTGGCTGCTGTGGTGGTGTCAGGTGCCAGGCTGGGCTTCCAGCCTCAGTGATTCTGAGCACCACATCTAAATGGTCTTCAAACCCCTCCAGAAATGGTGACCTCCTGTGTCTGGAGGTGTTGCTGGGCCCCTCAGTTCCAGAAGGACACAGAGCTGCTGGAGGGTGTCCAGCGTAGAGCAACAAAGATGATGAAGGAAGGAGAGCAGCTCCCTGATGAGGAAAGGGAGCTCTTCTCAAGGTCACCTGGGGGGGACAAGGGGCACTGGGTGCCAGCTGGAACAGAGGAGGTTCCCTCTCAATCTCAGCAGGACCTTCTTCCCAGGGAGGGTCCCGGAGCCCTGGACCAGGCTGCCCAGGGGGGCTGTGGAGTCTCCTTCTCTGCAGACGTTCCAGCCCCGCCTGGCTGTGTTCCTGTGCCACTGGGTCTGGGGGATCCTGCTGTGGCAGGGGGACTGGACTGGATGATCTTTCCAGGTCCCTTCCCATCCCTAATGACTGTGTGACTATGATTTTCACTCTTGTTGGGAGCTGGTTACCTCTTTGATTGGTTTCAGGTTTTCTCTTCCTCTTGGGTAGTTAGATTTAGCAGGTCCGGCTTCCAGTTGGGAGGTGAAAATGATCCACAAATGCTGAGGAGGGAATGTTTTTGAAGCGTTCCCTGGATGTTTTCTTTCCATCCCCTACATGGTTTATGAGAGAGAGAAAACAGACACAGAGATTTGATTGAGCAGAGTCACCCTGCAGATTGCTCCCAACCCCTGCAGATCTGACCTCCCCTGCCATCATCTCCTCCCTGCAGGGAGCAGTACTGCTGGGCAGGTTGTGGTGGAGAGTTTGCACAACCCGAGTTTGGAGCAGTGTAAAGTTCCATCTGTAACAGCCCCCAGCAGAGCTACAGACTGGGGGAGGAGTGGCTGGGGAGCAGCCTGGCAGAGAGGGACCTGGCAGCACTGGGGGACAACTGGCTGAACAAGAACCAGCAGGGTGCCCTGGCCATGGGGTCCCCCCTCAGGCTCCTTTGTTCCCAGCTCCCTCAGCCTTCCCTCAGCAGGGAGATGCTCCCCTCCCTTCAGCATCTTTGAGATGTGTCCTTCTGGAGCTGAGATGAATTCAGTTAGGTGGTGTTCATCAGCACAAAAGGCTGTTGGCTGAACTCCTCCCCTGCTCCTCTACTTACCCGTAAGCATCACCGTGGCTGTGTGGAAGCTGTACCTTGTCCCCGTGTCCGCGTGCAGCTCGTGGGCACTGTGTTATCCGAATGATCACCTCACTCTGATTTCTCTCCTTGCAGTTTCTTGGAGTGACAGAACTATCGTCCTACTGCGAAGGCTACTTCCTAAAAAACATGATGGTCCTGATTGAAAACGAAGCGTTCAAGCAGCTGCTCTACGACAAGAACGGAGAGACGTCTGGGCAAAACGTGCTCCAGGACTTACAGAGGACGTTGGCCACACGGATTCAGTCAATCCATTTGTCTTCTTCAAAGGGCTCCATTGTGTAAAGCTGAGGGAGACGGTGACCCTCTCCTAAAGAAAGACCCCCCCCCCGCGAGTGAAGTCTGCTGCTGCAGTTGCTTAAACCCGTTGCAGTTGCTTAAATGACCACGATAAACCCTCCGTGACGCTACCCTCCCCTGCCTCCAGCGAGCTCCGCGTCGGCCGAGAGCCGCTGCAGCCCCGTTGGGATGAGGAGGTACAGGAAACACCGCTCCTCCCTCCGTGGTTTGGAGCACGCGGGGTCCGGACGAGAGCACCATCACCCGCGTGCGGTCACGGAGCTCGATGCCAACAGAAGCTGCAACTCGGTGTGAACAGCAGAGACCCCTGGGCGAGCGGTGGTGCCGGGGGTGGGGGGCACCCTGAGCGGACCGATGAGCCCTTCGAGGAGGATGTGTTGCAGCGTTACACCTGTACCTGTAGCTCATCCCGGAGCCCGGTAGCTCGTCCGTTCACCCCCTGGGAGAGCCCGGTACAGATGAACTGTGTTAGAGAGAGCGGGTACGGCCGCTGCTGCTGGCGGCTGAGGAAGCAGACTGGAAGCAGCTTTGTGGGGGTGGCACCTTTTTAAATCATTCGTACAAACCAAGCCCGCTCAGTGTAACGGGGTGGCCTTGTCCTTTCGAAACCCTTCTTTCTTACGCTTGAGGTATCGCTGGGGGACAGAGCTGCGTTTGAGAGTCTCTGGCTGTTTCTCACTGGCCAACGGTGTAAACATCACTCGCCACCAGGTTCAGCCTGCTAGCGGGTGGTGTAACTCGCCCGCCGGGCTGTGCTTACTCCAGAGACGGGCACATTACCCAGCCTATCTCTAATAC
>VZRI01003225.1:0-10329 GCA_013397515.1 Upupa epops
TTCCATAACCCAAGACAACACCACAAAATGAATTTTGTATCCACTTTTGGCCCCTCTGATGTTAGTAAACTTGAAAGAGTTTAGTGGAGGATTCCTAAGATGATCAAGGTTCTGTATCACATGAGCAATGAAGGGCTGAGGAAACTGAGCTTGTTCAGCTTGCAGGAGAGAAGGAATGTAACACAAGACTTCCAGATGATGTTTTCCCGCTTATGGGCAGCAGGAGCAACCACGTAAACAGGGAGCAACTTCCCCTAGGAGAGGTTTTTTCTATGAGCAGTGTCTTTCACCAGAACACCTTTTTTCCTCTTGTTATGTGAATTGATTTTGGGCTCGTTTTCTCTTGCCTGTGGTTTGCTGAGCTGTGATGCAGAGCAGGAGTGCAACACCTGACTTCCTGCAGTAATGCTATTGCTTGGAATCTTAACAGAGCAGCCTGCTCTCTCAGGCTCAAACAACTTTTGTGGTTGAACATGTATGACATGCTGTAACATACTGAGCTCACAATAGTCTCATGCAGGTACAGACAACTGCAGTTAAAAGTGGCCTTTTCAAATCTGCCTTTATTGAGTGTAAAACCATGACAGGTACCTCCATGGGTTTCTATCTAAGATTAACAGCACACTGAAAGTGTTCTCAGGTGGCCCAGCCTCAATGGATTTCATGCACCACTTAAACACAAGCCATACATCCAAGGTGTGGCTTGTGTTTTCACAAGTCACCAGGTTCACAGGTTTGTTTTGTCAGAAGCCTGTGTGAACTGCAGCAGCAGCAGCAGGTCCACAGCTGACCTGAATGAGCACACTCTGCTACACAACCTGAGAACGTAGTCCTTGATTTGAATTTCTGGAGTTAACAAACAGAAGTATTCGAGCTCTGAAGAGTTTAGGGATTCTTATTTTTTTTAATTATTGTTGTTGTTATTAACTGAGAAGCTAAATATCTGTATCTAAAGCATTTCTTAGTCTTCACCAGTGAGTCACATTTTCAGTGAAACATGGTCTGTAATTGCTCTCTCCCTTTGGTTTCCACAGTGTCTGAGCACTCCTATTACATTTGTCTAATGGTTGTACTATTTCTTCTGCTCTTTTCAATTTTTATTTTAAGACTATGACTAAGGAAAACAATTTAAAAACCCATTACAGTGTTGGCCTTGATGGTGTGTTCATCAGGGAACAGCTCATAACACTCTCCTGGGACTGAAATTATTGGTGATCTTCAAAGCTCAGCTGACAAACCAAGGAATTAGCCTAATCTACAAGATAAAAGAAATTCCCTTCTTCCTGTGCCAAAACCTAACAGAAAGGTGTGAGGGAAGCATCATCCACTACAGTCCTGGCCATTGGACTGCCCTGTAGAAAGTGGATTATCCACCACTGGATATCTTTTAAGAACAGGCTTGAACAACATGTAACTTGGCAGGAGTCCTATGAACTTTGAGAAGCCCAGCTCAGAGTGTGGCACTAGACTACATGACCTCTCATAAAATGCTTTTTGTTCCCTGATACTCAAATGGAGTTGCCTCCTTGCTTGACAGGCAATACAAATTTAAACACCTGTGGGTAGCTAAGCAGTGCCTCAAAATTGGTCTAAAGTTTTGTCTCAAGAAGTAACTTTCTTCTGTTTTTATCTCTGAGAAACTGCAGATCTAGAGACTGGCTCAGACCCCCAGGGCACTTGGAGTGGAGTGAAAATCATATGTGCTGCTCTCATGTCACCATGTTCTTGAGGCCCCCAAACCTCTATTTCAAAGCTGAAGACAAGCAGAATGGGTGAGTGAAGAGACCTTAGCATGCAGATTACACATGGAGAAGGTGAAGGTAACTAGCTGGGTTTCAGGTGAATCTGTTTACATTACTTTTCAATCTGCCATTTAAAAACTTGGAAAGACTTGATCTAGATTGGGAAAATTAATCTGAATTTGGACCTCCAGGAAAGGTCACCACTTTTCCTTCTTGCCCTGTTAATTAATGCTCAGACAAACTTAGCCATCACCCAGAGCCAAGTCAGGCATTACCAGAGCCATACATGGGTTTTACCCAGAAGTGATTACATTCTTCGCTTATTTGAATATTTTGGAGAACTGGAAATACCACAGCATTCAGGGAAAGCTGCTGACAGCTCTTCATATCCCTGATGGGGTATCCCATAGTTGTTAAAAATGTGTTCACTGCAAAATAAAATAATGAAAATAGGCAGAAGCTCTCTTGATGTAGTATAAATACAACCTCAAAAACTTAGCTTTGTTTTTAATTAAGACAGCTTTGCTCTACTGTCTTGTGCATACTGATACAGTCTCCTTTTAATAAAAGAGAATATTTTTTAAACTAGCTTTACCAGCAGTTAACTGGTTAGTGCCAGAATGCTGGGCTTTATGTTGTTGGTTACCAAAAGCAACTTCTAGTTTTCAGCCCAAGAACAGTCATTGCCATTAATCTTCTAAATTTCTATGATATTTTTAATATGGTTTTTCAGGTCTCTCTGCAATTCTGTATGAACTGCAGACTTCCCTAGAAAAGGGAACGGATACTGTTTCACACCTAACTTGCACGTATGTCACCCACTTTTTTTATAACTCCCATGTAGAAGGGAGGCTGCAGGTAGGGGAAGCGGAGCTAGCGGAAATTTCCTCCCACAAGCCTCGCCTCACAGCTAAGCTGTGTTATGTAACAGGGATTGTTCTCTGCTAATCTGCTGCATTAACTCTTGCCATTGTGTTACCGTGTACAAGGAAGGTTTTCATGGTTGTTTCAGAAAGAAGATAGGGAAAAAGTTCACATAAACTGTGAATAGAGCTGCACACAAATACAAACCTTAATGAAAACACACCTAAAACTAGAGAAGGGCTGAAAGCAGAAAGGTGTTGAAAGTGGTGCACTATGTGCTTTATTTATGTAAAATGAAGTGGTTTGGGATGATGTTATCCAACTCTAGCAAAAATCAACAACTCTCTGCAGTCTCTCTCTTGAGAGAAACAGTCTGTCTTTGGCAAGGGATGTGCTTTCTGACAGCAGAAATAATGCCCTGATAAAAAGCTTGACCAAGGCTTTTATTCCTCTACAAGAGGGTTTCCCTGATGGTTTCACTTATTCTTCTGCACCTGAAGCATTTCTTTCCTGATATGCCCATTAAATTCATCTCCAGAATGAGCACATGGAATCAGCCCATGATTGCCTATACAATGACAATGATTGGCAAGAAGGTTGCAGAACCCAGCCACATCTTCCAATAGCTGAGGCTTTGTGGTAATTTTCCGAGACAGTGAGGAATCAGCTAGTAGCTTAGGGTCAATACATGCTTGAAACAGGTCAGATCCTGTGCAATGAGGTAGGTAGGTCTAGATCAATGAAAAATAACCCATTGCTCAAGTGACAGAAATTTGTACAGCATTTCCATTCTGTAGTCTCCTGATACAAAACTGCAAATTATTTCACAAGTGAATGGCTGAAGAGCTCTTGAGCCACCTCCACTGCTGTACTAGGCTGTGCTAGCCTTGTCCTGCTCTTTTTGATGCTGACTTATAGGGAAGCTATGCCTGAGGCTGTAAACTGGAGCCATCTTGCACCCACAAGGGCCCAGCAGGTCTGGGACTCCTGCTGTTCTGGGGTGTCTGGGAGGTCCTGGGGGCCCCAGATAGCAGCTGGCTGGTGGTATTGCTTCTGCCAGACCCTGTTCCTTGTAGACAGGTGCTATCTTGCTCTCTTTGGGACCTGTCATTGAACACCACTGAGATGAGCCTGGCCCCATTCTCCTGAGCTACAGTTACTTACATATTGCTCAGCACTGATCAGATACCCTCTTGGACTTCTCTTTTCCAAGCTGAACAGAGAGATGCTGCAATCTCCTTGGCATCTTCACAACCCTCCATGGGGCTCTCCACAGTAGCTCCTTGTCTCCCTTAGCCTCTTGGCCACACTCTTTTTAATGCACCCCAGGAGACCTTCTTGGCTACAGGGACCCGTTGCTGGCCTCTTGTTCACCTCCTGCAGAGCATGGGTGGGGATTTTGCTCAGAAGGACTGAGGCTGGGCCTCAAGCCCTCAGTAACAGGGCTTTGTAGTCTCTATTCAAGAGGACTTCTCGGCTTGTTCTGCAAGGTGGACCCACTACATAATCGTGATCCAAGGTGGGACACAAGGGGATCCAGGCAAAGACCCACTACAACTGAGCACTGGTAAAGAGGTAAAATATCCCAGCTTTATAAATCGTTACAAGTGGCATAAATGATTGCGATGCCCATAAATCTATTTCTTTAATCTAAAGTGGGCCCCAGGGAACGACAGAGATATGAAAGGTTCTCTAGGCACCATATGGTAGTTATGAAAGCATCTAACAGGCCTATTTTTGAGTCAGAAGAATGGAAAATAAGAGGACTAAATCTTGGAAAGTGCTATGCTCATGGTTATGAAACTGCTTGTGGTAGACAGGCTCAAGCCCTCGACACTTCAACAGCTCCTGCTCTATGTCTATTTATAAGTAATTTTCCTGGATGGGCATTAATCAAGTGAGAAAATTCTCCTCTGCTCAAGCTTGAGAATCAAGAAAGTGCTTTGACAAAAGCAAAGCAAATAGAGGTATTTTAAATTGTTGCAAGAGGCATTAAGTACAGCCATATACGTGCAGAAGATCGTTCCCTTGGCTGTTGTCTCATGTCCTGTGCTGTTGGAACAGCTGTCTGTAGACTCTCCCAGAGCAGGTATTTTTGTACAGCACTGTTCTATTGTTCTTTGATAAAACAAAGGATGGTGTTGTGCAACCACCTACAAAACTGCTGGCAAAGCCTTTCAAAGGCTGTTGATAAAAGCAAACCAAGTGCCTTTAAGTCATCTGCCTTGCACTGGAGTATTGTTCTATCTGTCATCTTCTCTTGTCTCATGTGAGAGAGACATTGTTATTACTTTGCTGGTAGTAACCCTGTCCTCCATACCATTCCCAGCACCTCATTTCCCTTTGCTGCTCTTCCAGCTCTGCAGTTTGAGAAGGATATGCTTTGCATGCTCTATCTGCCCATATCCCTCTTAGCAGGACAGCACCTGCTGGGGCTCTTATGACAGCAAGAGACAAAGCACCAGCTGTTGGCTCAGGATGTTCCTCTCACAAGCCTCTCCCCAGCTTGGCTAACCCAAGATCCTCTGAGACATTCCAATGATACTTCCAGATTGGCTCCACCTCTTCCTGGGAGGAAGGAGAAGGACAGAGTCATCTTCACTGCATTACAATCATAGAATCATAAAATCACCAGGGATCAGAAGGGACCTCAAAAGATCATCTAATCCACAGCAGGACACCCCAACCAGGTCCAGGTGGGTTTAAAACGTCTCCAGAAAAGGAGACACTCCACAAACTCCCCAGGCAGCCCCCCTCCAGTGCTCCATCTCCCTTCCTCACTGGGAAGAAGTTATAGAGTTGGTCAGGGTTGGAAGGGAACACAGGATCATCCAGTTTCAACCCCTTTCCCATGGGCAGGGACACCCCACCCTAGAGCAGGCTGGCCAGAGCCTCATCCAGCCCGGCCTTAAACACCTCCAGGGACAGAGCCCCAACCACCTCCCTGGGCAACCCATTCCAGGCTCTCACCACTCTCATGGTGAAGAACCTCCTACTCACATGAAGCCTAGATCTCCCCATCTCCAGCTTTGCTCCATTCCCCCTAGTCCTGTCTCTAGCTGAGATCCCAAAATCCCCTCTCCAGCTTTTTTGTAGCCCCCTACTGGAAGGCCACAATAAGGTCACCTGAGAGCCTCCTCTTCACCAAGACTGAACAGCCCCAACTCTCTCAGTCTGGCCTCATAGGAGACGTGCTCCAGCCCTCTGATCATCCTCGTGGCCCTCCTCTGGACTCACTCCAGCATGTCCACATCCTTCTTGTAATAAGGGCTCCGGAACTGGACCCAGTACTCCAGGTCGGATCTCACCAGAGTGGAGTAGAGAGGGAAAATCACCTCCCTTGACCTGCTGGACACACTTCTGATGCAGCCCAGGATCCAGTTTGCCTTCTGGGCCGCAAGTACACATTGCGGGCCACAAGTGCACACTGCCTTCTAGCAAGGGTGGTCTGTTGTCCACAGTGGTGTAAGGCATTTGCAAGATTTCCTTGGTGTGAAACAGTCCTTGGTGTTGCCTGTTACATTAAACATAATGATGGGATTGTTTAGGTTGGAAAAGACCTTCAAGATCATCAAGCCACCACTAAACCCTGTCCCTGAGCTTCACAACTGTGAAATACATCCAGGAATGGCGATTCAACCCCCTCCCTGGGCAGCCTTTTCCAGGAAGATGTTTCTCCTCATGGCCAAACTAATCTTTCCCTGGTGCAGATTGATGCCATTTCTTCTTGTCCTGTCACTTGTTACTTGTGGGATGAGACCAACCCCCATCTCTTCACACACTCCTTTCAGGCAGTTGCAAAGAGAAATAAGGTCTCCCCTGAGCCCTTCTTTCTCCAAACTTGTCTTCCTTTGGACCCACTCCAGCACCTGTTTGGTGTTAACAATCTTAAGGACAATTAGGTATATTTAAATAGCTTCTATTCTTCCAACATTCCCTTTATTTAGCTATCAAACCAAATGGATCTGTACAAAGCAGCAGAATCTGGTACTGAATCGTTAAATCTCCTGTAAAAACTGCCAAATCAGCAGGAAGAGCTGACTCCAGCCATCAGGGTTCCAGTGCAGAGGATAAAGGTGTATTTTTTGTTCCCCTGTGGTTCAGATCAGGGATGTCCAATCTACTGAACTCAGATACTTGAATTACTTATTGAGGTTGGACTCTATTGCTAAACCTAGATTAATGTTTTAGAAAATATAAATGCTTAGAAGAAAGAGCTTGAGGAATTCCCTGCTGAGGTATTATTTTCCTGCCTTACATAGAGCCATTCTGCCTCACAGAATGGAATAGTGAAAGAACCAGCTGTAACTAAATATTACACAAAAGGGAGGAACAAGGATTTTGCTTTAAAAATCTTTTAAAAAAAATGAAGCTTTTTCTAACTGTATGTTATGTTTTAGCAACTATTTACTGCAAACCTCTGGAAAAAAGTTTGTAAATCCCCCTAAACAACAGCAAATTTGTGCAAAAGATTGTAGTCTTTGACTTTGTTCAAATGTAATGAAAGGCAGTTAAGAATTCCCTGTCATGTTTGTCTGACACAAATATGCTTTAGCCAGTCAAAGAGGTGATTTTCAGGTGACATCCAATGTTGTAGCTGAGGATGATGTTCATGGTGTGCTGTCAGTGGGTGCTATCAGAAGATATCAGCCCTTCCTCATTTTAGTCTTTAGTAGCAACACAGATTTCTCCCAATCCATGGTGGTCTGACAGAAGCCCTGGAAGGGTTATATATAGTTTTTAGATTAAAAACCTGGAAGTAAAACAATCCTTATAGACACTGCACACTCTTTGAAGCCTATAAAGAACTGCTGTTCTTTTCAGGAGGGTAACAGAATAAATCATTGAGTTGCTATTAAATGCCTAAAGCCACTCTTGTTTTGAGGGGCAGAAAATTCTCTGTACATCATTTGAAAGAATTGATAACTCAGAAGCTTGATCTGTCTCTCCCAGGATTTCTGGCTCACAGAATCACAGAATCACAGAATGTCTGAGGCTGGAAAAGACCTCTGAGCTCATTCAGCCCAGCCCAGGACTTAACATCACCACAGTCACGTAAACCATGATACTAAGGGTCACATCAGTCTGTCCTTAAGCACCTCCAGGGATGAGGACTCCACTACTGCCTCCCTGGGCAGTCCATTCCAGGGTCTGATCATCCTTTCCATGAGGAAGGGCTTCCTAACATCCAACCTAACTCTCCCTCTGGCTCCTTTAGGCCCGGCTCTAGTTGCCTGAGAGAAGAACCCAACCCCCACCTGACTACAACCTCCTACAGGGAGTGCTACAACTGAAGACAGCTCCTTCAGGGAGTTGTAGAGAGGTAGAAGGTCCCCCCTGAGTCTCCTCTACTCCAGGCTAAATTCCCCCAGCTCCCTCAGCCTCTTCTCATCAGCCTTTCCCTCCAGTTCCTTCCCCAGCCTTGTTCCTCCTCTGCACCTGCTCCAGCCCCTGAATCTCTTTCTTGAAGCAAGGGGCCCAGAACTGTCCCCAGTCCTCGAGATGAAGTCTCACAAGTCATTGATCCACAATCCAACAGGCAGTTAGACATCTCTCCCACTCTTTCCCAGAGGTTGTGCCTGTGATTAGCACATGTTGGATCTGTACTGATGTGAAGACGCGCATTTCTACCCTTGAGAGGAGTCCAGTTCCTGAAGGGGACTACAGGAAAGCTGGGGAGCAGCTGTTTACAAGAGCTTGTAGTGGTAGGACCAGGGGGAATGGTTTCAAGCTGGAAGGGGGGAAGTTTAGACTGGAAGTCAGGAGGAAATTCTTCACAATGAGTTTGGTGAGACTGAGGTTGCTCAGGTTGGTTGTGGTTGTCCCCTCCCTGGAAGTGTTCAAGGCCAGACTGGATGGGGCCTTGAGCACCCTGGTCTAGCTGGGGTTTTTCTGCTTATGGCGGGTGGGTTGGTCCCTTCCAACTGGAACCATTCTATGAGTCTATGAATCTATGAATCACTCCGGTTACTGTGTTTGGCAGAGCTCAGATATGAGTGTAAAGGCTCTCAAGGAAAGCAAGCGAGATGTTTCTTAATTCTGCTTTGTTCCCATGTAGTGGGATGGCATTAAGGCCTCCCATGAAAAGATGATAAAGCTCACAGAGTTTAGCTGCTTCTGAAAAAGAAATGAGGGTCTTGCAAAACAACCTTTGTCTTTTAGACCGCTTCATTATTACTAGAATTAGCTATTCTCTGCTAACTTTTCATGTGGTTCTGTCTTGTATTTGAGAGGCTATTCCTGGGATTCCACTCCAGCCATTTGATTATGAGAGTCTCATATACTTTCTCATGTTCTGAGTGACTGCCTGTTCTTGTTCTTTTTATGTACATATTTACAGTTTAGAACCCCACGGGTTTCTGTTAGGAGCTATTAATGGAAATACTGACTGCCAAAAGAAGCCAAATGCTTTCTCAGAGTGCTCCAGCACAGTGTATTCAAGAAGCCTAGCAGAAATGGCAGCCTCATGGCAATGTCATCCTCAGCTCTAGTCCCTCTGAACTTTCTGAGCGTTTTGCCAGCAGCTCATTAATCTGCAGAGAGCAGAAACAGACACTAAAGAGCCGTCCCAACATTTCTAACAATGCGGTAGTTGTGTAAAACTGTAAAGAAAAAATATTAATATGGGCATCACTGGATTTTTCTTCCTCGAGTTCATCACAGATAGGGGTTTTTAGGGTGATACATGGTAAAGGGGATATGAAATGAAGCCAATCTAATAAAGAACAAGGATCTCCATGAACCATGAACCCAAATGTCCCAATTCACTCCTTAACCCTGTCCCTGAGCTCCAGATCTCCATGACTGTGAAATACAGCCAGAGATGGTGATTCAACCCTCTTCCTGGACAGCCTGTGCCAAGGACTGAGGACCCTTTCCAGGGAGACGTTTCTCGCCATAGACAACCTAAACTTCCGCTGGTACAACCTGAGGTCATTTCCTCTTGTTCTATCAGTCGTTACTTCAGAGTAACAGCTCCACCTCCCTCAGGCACATAAGCCTTCTTCTCCAGATTCTGAACAACTACAAAGAGTTCAAGCACTAGAAAATTGTGATGTGTTAGGTGACAATTTATTCTCTGCTCCTGATACCAGGAGGGTTTCCATAGCTTGAGGGGAATGAAGAAAGACTACAAGGCCTTGAGACGTTTGGTAAAATAGTCATCTCAGGCACAAATTGTATTTTCTTCATCACTTCCACTTTAGGGTGAGGACACAGGCTGGAATAGAAGGTCTCAGTCCATTAATACCTGCTGATGAGACTGGTGCTACAGGCAGGGCTTTGAGTTCTTTGAAAATGACTGGTTCTATAAGACACCACTTCTTACAGATCCACATGGGAGAGGTTTATCTCAGAGGGCAGCAATTGGCAGGGCTCATTCAGAGAGCTTTAAACTAGATTTGAAGGGCAGTGGGTTCAAAGTTGGTGGGTGTGCACCATTGGGACAGAGCTCTGGTCTCAATGAAAACCAGGGGGTCTCTCACTGTCCTAGGCTGAAATTGAAGCGCTGAGCTCGCTCCCTAAAGTGCCTGTACACCAATGCACACAGCATGGGGAATAAGCAGGAGGAGTTAGAAACCTGTGTCCAGTCAGGTGATTATGATCTGGTGGCAGTTACAGAGACCTGATGGGACAGCTCTCATGGCTGGAATGTGGTCATGGATGGCTGTGTCCTTTTCAGGAGAGACAGATCAGCAAGGTGAGGTGGTGGAGTTGCTCTTTA